>JAQGAK010000112.1:0-151827 GCA_034696945.1 Lipothrix lubbocki
ACAAATTAGTACTTTAGGATCCTTGGAGCCCTTAATACTGTAATAGTTTGTACTGTTTCTGTAGCTGTATGCATTTACATATGGATTTTCCCAATGCTTGGCTATTGCTATGAAATGCTATGTTGAAATTGCTATATGTGCTCGCTGCTATATAGTTTGGCTATGAATTTTCTGTGCTTTTTCGTATACTGTGCTATGCGATTTCCTATGCTTTACTGTGTAATTCCCTATGCTTGGCTATGTATTTTGCTCAGCTCGCGACTCTCCTCGCGAGAGTTTCTTGCTATCCTTTGCTATGTATTTTCCTATGATGTGACTTTTGCTATGGCAGGCTATGCATTTTGAATTTGGCTATGCTTTTTGCTATGCTGAATTCTCGGATTATTCGGTGTGTGACACACATTTTTTTCGGAATTCTCTGAATGAATGAGAGTGAAATAAATTTAAGTTTCTGCTCTTTCTCGGTGAGGTGAGCCTTTCATCTCTCATTTCTCTTGTACTTACAGACTCACTGTTATATACTGTTTTTGTATTTAAATCGATATAAAAATTCAGGTCAAGAATTTTCACCAAAATCTTAACTTAACGACTTCATCACTTTGGTTGTCTTTCCGGACGTGACCTGTGAGCTGCCTTTCCTGACCTCTCGGTAGTCACTGTGTATAGCTGATATAGGTGATAGTCATTTCAATATTTTTGGTAAGTCTTTATAGTTTTATCATTTTTGTTTTGTACAATTTTATTTAAAATTGGGCTTGCACGTGGTTTTATTCTTGATTTGGTGACAAGCTTTATATATTTGGTAGGGAAATATTTTAATTGTTAGTGCATTTGTTTAGTGGTTTATTTAATTTTTCAACTGTTATTTTAACTTGTTTTAATTATTTACTTGATTTGCGTGCAGTATTTATTTTATTTGTTTCATTGATGTTGTAGATTTATTTAATTTTTAACTGTATTTATATTGGGTTGATTTATTTGCATTATTTATTTTATTTATTTACTCTATTTAGTCTTTATTTAGTATATTTGTATTGATTTAATATTATATTTTATTTTTGTTGTGCGTGTTTGTTTAGTTTTGATGGAATTAGACGATGGACTAGATAGAGCATTATATAACACAAGAGAGCTGAGACCCTGCAGGGCAGATGAATTTCAAATTTAATTACATGTTTAACGAATTGCGGTGTAATAAATTGAAGAGGATATTTTTTGGAGTTCATGCATCATCAGGAGAGGAAGAGATAATGCAATATTTTAGTAGTGCTAAAGGGCAGGAATTGTCTGGAATTATTTTATTTAGTTTTTCTAAATGAGTATATTGTATGTGACGATTGATTCTTATGATGAATACGCAAGGGTGGTAGTTTCCTATTTTGCATTGGTGGGCTATGGTGGAGCTTTTTTGGTGGAAGTTTTACAGTATTTTGTTCCTTTTTGTTTTTTAGAGAAATGTCAGTATTTCGGAATCACGGGCCGGTACATCGACCTGGAGGAATTTTATATTTTCTGGGTCAGCAGCTTCAGTTAGTAGATTTAAGACCTGTAAAAAGAATCGAATTTAAGCTTGATCCTTTCCATCCCCGAACACACGAAATCAGACAAGTCATGTTCCATTTCTCCAACCCTAGACTCAGGGACACGAATTACGAGTGCAAATTCAAAACAGAGGTAGTCTCAGATATGTCCGAGCCGGTGATGCTCTGTAAATTAGGTATACTCACCCTTTGTTAATTTGTAGTTGGTATAATTAGTAGGGTTGACGTTAAGTATAAGCAATTTTATTTTTTTGCGTTGTTTCTTTATACTACATTGATGCAAGTAATATTATGGGTGTTTCTGCATGTAATGCGGAATGAACTAATCCTGATCTAATATTAAATAATTTCGGTTGCAGTAAATGGACAACAGGTGAAGTTTGAAGCCAGTAATTTAACATGCTTGGAGATTTTTGAAAACTTCAACCGAATCACCGTGCCTTTATTGCCACCTCCAGAGGAAGCAATACCGGAAGTTCCAAAAACGAAAGGTCAGAAGAGAAAATAGAGGATTGTTGACCTCATTCAGTTCAGTTAGTGTATTCATACAAATAGGTAGCAAGTGTTGAGTTGTTCCACGGAATCGTGTTATTTAAATCCGACGAAAGTAATTATGGTCAGGAAGGATAAAACAGCAGCTTTGGATGCTATCGATCAAATTTACAATGATCTTCCATCGTTCGAGGATATTTTCGACGAGGAATCTTTTTATATGTTTGCCTTTGGTTTTACATTGTGCACTATCCTTGTTGCATTTATCCTCTCTCGATTTATAACATTAAAAGAAGCATACTAAATATGTGCATTATCGTACGTTTGGTTACCTTTTGTAAACCGTAAATGCCTATTCTCACAAAAATGAACTACACAGCTTTCTACACCAAGCGTATGAAACTGTTTGTTAAAATATAAACATTGTTGCTCATGGAATGTTTGAATGTTTAAAAAGAATGTAATCCGGTAAACCTAAAAATGTAGGGTTTACCAATAATTCTACTTCGGAATGAAATAATCTTTATTTCTTTCATGTACAATGTTAATTTGGTTTCCGTAAAGATTTTTTGTACGTAGATACACATGTGTTCTGGTTCCTAAACAATCGGTCAACCAACTCTTTAATTTATACCTGTACAATTTGCTAGTCAAACACATTATGTATGAATTGATAACGTTACAAACAATTACATTAAGTTTATGGTCGGATAATGTTAATGAAAGGCTGGTTTTAGTTGGCATTGCCACATGTTGTGTTTGATAATGCGATAAATAAAATATATTGTGAAAAAAATGTTTGCAGCATTTGATTGCATCTATTTTCGTTGGCAGCTAGCTAGATGCTATTAAATGCAAATTAACCAAATTATAGTTACGGGTAATTCAAGTAACACCAAATAAAAAATGTTGGTAGCACGATGTCATCAACTCTGTTTTTTTAGTTTTTAACAGTCTTCATCATAGCAATTCAGAACATTCCGTCCTCGAAGGGGTCGAGGTAGGTAGAGTTTATTTTTAATTCGGAATCCGAGATCGAAGATGCATCCGTGGAAACCAGTATGCAACGGAATGTCATGCGGCAGGCCTTCCAGTCTTGGGATCTCATGACCTCCTACAAAAAGATCCGAGAACACATTGAGTCTGTACAACGGTCCAGGAGATCTCCCCGTGACATTTCGCATCCCATCAACTTTCAACCATGACTGCCTCCCATGTCGTCCGGCAAAGAGTGTATGAACATTGAGTCGATTATCGATTCGACTTGGGGTAGTGATTCTGTGAGTACCCGAGCCTAGATTCCAAGTTAATGCAATATATCCTTGAAGGAAACTAATGGAAAAGAAATCCGTAGCTTGTACTTCCCGACTAGCTGCTGGAGACTGAGCTGAGAGAGATTCAAAGTGTTGGCGAGATATCTTCATGGTAGTCTCAGAGGTCTCCGAGCCAGAAAACATAAGCAGAGCTATTTGGCTCATGTTGTGTGTAATGAAATAGAATTTTAATTGCATCCAATCAGCAAATCTTGGAACGGGGTCGTAGGCCAGGAATGAAGAATAATCCGGCGTCCCATGAAATGAAGGCTTCGTTATATTTAGTTGAGATTGGCACAAATTACCAGTGAATCCTAACATGCAGAGGCATTTGGGTGTAGAAGTAGATTGATTATTGCCATCCACATTGACAGTCTGCACGGTAGTGCATGTTGCCCCATTTTTACAAGGATTAACACTGCACGCTCTTATATTACATCGGATTCCGGCGAACCTACGCAGAATATCACACAAAAATACACAAAATAAACTTGTGAAATTAATTCCGCGAAACAGTGTCATGAAAAATTAGTGTCAATCGCAAAGTCACGCCATTATAGTTACAGTCTGGGCAAAATCACGTCGCAATACTTCTACATATTTGTACTAGTACGTATGCATACAAGTATAATGTAAGTATAGTGCTATACAAGTACTTACCCGTTCGGACAAATGCATTCCCAAAATGGATATCTGGGGGAGGACACACAGCGGGCATTCTCCGCACACGGATTGACAACACATCCAAAAGTGGAGCATTGAGAGATCTCCCGTCCATCCTTGGCATCCTCATACATTGACACGGGCTCCTGATTAACCCGAAGATGATACACACAGCCTCGAAAGCCTGGAGTAATGCGGATAATATCATCATTAGAGTAAGAGTCAGGGTAGTCCAGACCCCCTAGAAATACTCTCTTCATGGGTTGTTCCAGGGTTGAGAGTACATTTTTATCCACAATCTGCTCCCCTCGCATACTGTAACTCTCATTCAAGCTAACTTGACCGATACAGCGAAGTTCACCATTCTCTCCTAAGGTATTTTCCAAGCGGAAACTCAGCGTGAAATTAAATCCATTGTCCACTCTAGTTCGAGTCTCGACAAAATGCATGGATTGTGCTCCACAAGAGAAATGAAGCGTTACTAACCCGTCCTGAATGTAAATCAATGCATAGATCTGACCTATGGCCGAGTACATTAGAATCCCTTCAGGAACCACCGTGGCCATTTGAGAGCTTATATCTATAATATTAGCAGACGCTCGAGGTAACTCATACTTCAGGAAGGAATTGCCTGAAAAGGATGGGATTACTACTTCCTCCTGCAACTTTTCGCATCTTTCCCCGTAAAACTTAAACCGACAAATACATATGGGCTCAATGCTTGTCGACACACATTTGGCATCATTCTGGCAGTAGTTTTCGCATGGATCCGTCAAATTCGGGGAAGTTGTTGTAGCATGATCGGTTAAATTTGGTGAGCTTGTTATAACATGATCCGTTGGAATTGCTGTTGTTGTTGTATAATCCGTCAAATTCGGTGAAACTGGAGTTGTACTGGTGTCAGTTAAAGGTGGCGTAGCTGTTGGCAGGACTTCATCAACGACTTTAGTAGTCGCTAAAATAATAGATTCTGATACTGCAGGTGTTGCCGGAATTACTGGAGTAGCTTCTACAATTCTACTTGGACTGAATCCAGATGAAATGGATTCCGGCATGATAGTTTCAGTCGTCCCTACTACCGCTGTCCATGATGAAATGCTTACAGACATCGGGTCTGTCACAAGGCTTGAAGAATCTGAAATCCTAGCTGTCAGATCCAGTGGTGGGATTTTAGTTGGATCTAATGAGAGGCTGTCAGTATTCACAGAATCAAATCTCGGCTCCTGACTCCCCGAAATAAGACTGGAACTGAAGAGGCTTGATGAGTAAGGGAAGTCTATCGTAGGCAGAAAGCTTGATTCCAGTGTTGAACTTCTAGGAATGATTTCCGACGAAAATAATACATTTGTGCTCTCAAACATCACAGAGGTATCATAAGGGTTATAGGTAGAGTCCGGAACTTCCCATAATTCCGAACCGAATGAATTCGTGAGAATAAAAGTGCTAGTTGTAGGACTTTTGGATGGAGTGCCTAAGGGAAATTCAGAGATAAGCTCGTTAGGGTCTTGTAAATTTGTTGAAAATAAAGACGAAGAGACATCAAAGCCACTTGAAGATAGTACGACTGAGGGAACAATATAATGCGAGGATATATCGCTACTCAGGCTAGGTGACACAGTCATCCCACTACTCATTAGTAGTTCATCCTTTGAACTTGTCACCGGTACTTCCGGATTCACAACACCAGCCGACTCATCAACTGAAATCGTAGGACAAGGATCATAAGTGTCTGTTCTGCCTACATCAGCCGTTTCTTCCACAAAGGTAGTGATGACGGTGGGAGAAGGAGACGGAGACAGAATTCCAGGGGAAGTAGAAACTGTGCTAATTTCATGCTCATCCAAAGTTGGGCTGATTGTAGACGACATGGGAAAAGTCAATGTAGAATATCCTCCGGGGTCATACGGTGAATCCGAGGACATTAGTATTGATGAAGTAAAAGGGATGGGTAGAGGCGTGGGAGCTAATGGAATACGTTGCGAGGTTAGTGGGGCTTCCATCGTAGTAAAGGACGAGCCGGAGTCATCAACCGTGTCGGATGCATTAGGGCTTTCAGGTGAGCTTGTCGTACTAGACTGGTTCAGATTCCCAAAGAATTCTTTACATTCTGGAGCCGTTTGATTTCCTGGGGTACATTGACAAGTAGTGCCAAAGACATTTGGTGGACAGGAGCAAGTGAAAGTACCAACTCCATCGATACAAGTCCCACCGTTAGAACACCTGCAAAACAGCATTAAAGTCAATGTTCTTATACTTATACAAAAGCGAAAATTCACTTATTTAGGTTGTATATTAGCGATACACTAGCAGGGCAATAAATCAGGAATTTAATTAAGAGTCGCCTATGGTATTGAGGCATATAGCATATAGAAACTTTTCCTACATCAAAGTTTTCTTCTGTTCGGAGCTATATGCAAAATACAGTGCATATAATGGATCCGTATACTTACTTATAAATAACTTCTAGTCTAGCCAGTACCATAGAAGATTAAAATAAGTATTTGAAGACTTTGTCCTTCGCATCTAAGTGTGTACGTATGTACATCCGGGAGTTTGTTCCACGACAGATTAATATCGATTTATTTCATTTTATTTTGGACTTATCATGTTTTATTTTGTATCCGCGTACACAACTGTCCGCTGAAATATACTTTAGTATAGTACGTTTGCCGGTGTTTTATTGTAATGAACCATAACAATGCACACTACAGAGCAAACAAGCGAAATACTCCCGCTGGAAGCATACATAAAATATCATATGCCTAGAGCTATAAGTACATGAATGCCTACATACTAAAACTTAATTTACTGCTATATACAGCATGAGTTCTCCAGGCAAGACAAGAAGTACAACTATTAATAAAGAGATACTCACTTGTCCGGCGGATCGCATTCGTCGTATCGCTCTTCACAAAGTTCACCATGGTAGTCGGGGACGCAATAGCAAACCTTCTTGCTGGCTTCTCGAAGGCAAAAAGCATCGTTCTTACATGGGTTGTCTTCACAAATCTCCAGTTTGGTTTCGCAAACTTTCCCTGTGAATCCTAAAACAATAGCGATAAAATAATCATAAGAGTGCTGATGTCATTGCTATGCATGCTGCAATGCCCCGTAATTTATAATTCACCATATTGCCAACCCTTATATTTACAATTGATAGAAGAGATAGTTATCACCAAATCATATAACGTACATGTAATGTTTATATTGAGCATGAAAAGACGGCAGGAACAACTAAATTACTTTACTAAATCATAGAGAAAGTTTATTGTACAGCCCAATCGTGAATTTAAGTCATAGACATCATGCATATACATACATATTAATAGCAAAATAGCAATGTGAATCACCGAAAGGACAGGCACAACTGAAGTCACCAATACTGTCCACGCAAATCCCTCCATTCTGGCAGGGTGAGGACACACACTCGTTTACATCCAGTTCGCAATGGTAACCCTCCCAACCGACAGCGCATTGACAGTGATACTTGTGCCCAATCCCGTCCACACACTTGCCTCCGTTTTTGCAGACGGACTCATTGCATACGGAAATGTCCTCCTCGCAATGCAACCCTTATGACAATGATAACAATAGAATGTAAAATTAAAATTAAATACATAATATATGAAATACATAATATATGCTTCGTAATCGAAAGCTTGGCAAATAAAACTAGAATCGCTATTTAAATAAACCACGTATTCCAATAATATATAAAATGATTATTATTAATATATGAAATTAAAATGTCTACAAACGTTTTTGAAAGCACATGACATAATTAAATTGATGTAAATACAACATGTAAAATCGTAAATATTTAGTTCAAGTACTTATGAATACAATTTAAAACGTAATACCGGTAAAGCCGGGCGGACAAGAGCACATCAAACCGGATTTATGAGTGGATGCCGGGCTGTAGACACATGTCCCATTATTCCTGCACGGGAACTCTTCACACTCGGATAAGTTAACTTCACATATGCTTCCTAAAAGAGTAAACAAATTACTTGTACTTGAGACCTCTCTTGCAGTAGAGTTAACGTGTTAACAACTTTCTTTTTCTATCAAGAGCCTCTGAGGATGTAGGAAGTGTGGTATGGAAGAAAGTGAAATGCAAAAAGTGTTCAAATAAAGGAAATGAACCACTGTAGGATTGAAAGTTTTTACGATAGTGAAAGCATTTGAAGGAAATGAACCTATAGTAATGTTGACTAACATTTATTATAGTATTTGTCTGACTTTTCAAGTAAAAACATTTCTAGTACAAAATATTATAGTAGCTCTACAAGTACATTAGTATAAATAAACACTTCTGTAGTGGCTGAAAATTGACAAATTTACCATTAATGATACACAATATTATTATTAAAATGACTGATGAGCTCCTGGCTTGGCTATTGAAAAGGGACAACGAACTGCTGGGACGGTTCATGGTTTTGGAAAATAGTGCTAAAACAGCATTTTTACGAATGTTGTGTAGTGTAATCCTACAAGGTGTGTGTCCAGGACTGGAACTGGAAAATGAATAAAGGGTGCTTGAAGAATTGTCATGATTGTCTGACGACGACTACCTTTCCTACTTTTCCCCCTTTGGCTTCATCGGTCGAAGTATGGATTACGTGTAATTCTTTGTTATACGGCATGACTAACGTGCATATTTAGAGGTAATAAGGTAATGCATCTACTAAGTTTTGGTGTAAACCGACAACAGTGGGCCACTACTCTGCTGATTGTTTGAATGGGGAACTTTTCAAACTGCTCAGTTTAAGTTGCTGTCGGATTTCCGTCGGTATACTCTTAAGCTTACTCCGATAAACCTACTTAAACAGTTTTACCTCAGTCTGCCGGGTGAGTACACGCATAACAACTCGAATTTTATTCCTTTCCCTCACTTTTTAATATAAGGGTGTAGGTATAGATAACCGATTTCCTAGATGTATCGTACATATTATGTAGTCCTATCCAAGGGTTATTACCATCTGAAATACTTTTTCCTTTCCCCTGCATAAGAATAATAGAGAAATCATTGGAAGGAGGGAAGAATGTTGAAATCAGCAGTATGTCAATAGAAGTAGTAGCTAGTATATTACTTGTACACAGGTACAAAAACAAGGAATTGTTTATATGAGGAGGACCGCCTGACGACTCAACCACTGCTAAAACATTATCCTATAGTTATTATACACTCCCCTGTCTTGCAACATAGGCATCAGCACATGCATTCATGCTTTTTCCTGTTAGCTTTTTCTGAAATTTAGAACCTGAATATGTATTGCACGTATGCCTTTGACAGGTATATGAATTGTTCTGTAATGCAAATGAAGGTACCATTCTCAATGTTCTATCTAATACTTCACAGTTCACCCTAAAACTTGCTAAGTTTTCATTGATCAAACGGGTAACAACGGTTCCGGCACGGGGAGAAATAAAGAATGGAACTGGTTCTATTCAACTCATCAAAATATCATTATGTATGATTTTCTGACTGTTACTCACTTTACTCAACTTTTGAAAAGACTTTTTTTCCGATTATTAGTGTCAAATTATACTACATATATACTGTATTATGTACTAGTTAGTTCCTCATTAATCGGTTCGGTAATGCTTCGCACGTTCCTACCACCTTCCCATATTGTTCTCCCCTCCTACTTCACTCCATCCTCTAATAATTACAGCTTTTTACATATTGTTTCCTTGCAAGCGCGTTTTCCTGCGAGGGGTTTCCTGGAAAAAAAACTTTCTCGTAGACATATATATATATATATACTTATGTCTATCTATGTATGTCCTATAAAAAACTCTTTCACAAATTGTTCAGTGTTAAACTCTCCTTCACGCATAGCTATATGTTAAACTTGGTTCCAAATTGTATTAATTCCCGGGAAAGCACTCTACCTGGACTTGTTACCGAACAATCGTTTCATTTAAAAGGTCTTTTCACCACAGGGGACATTAAATTGACTAGATGCACACGTCTGTCAGTTTTTTGAACAACTTTGAAGCATTTCATATATCACTGCTATCTGTAATGTCTAGTTGGTTCATCATATTATATAAAATCAAATACATAAAAGCACTGTGTACATGTTATAACGTACCGGAAAGTGCTCGACATACAATGCAAAGTAAAAGCATAATAATGAAATTACTGCTATATATGTCAAGGAAACGATAAACAACTTCTCGCTTATGTCATACCATATTCTTTGAAGTACCCTCGAAAATTCAGGATGTACATACTTTTTCCTACAAAACATATAGAAATGAATCATTGGTGGATAGTGCTTTCCTTCGAATCAATTATACAGGAATTACAAACGTCTGTAACGTCTAAACCCTACTTCACCTGTTTAGTGTTTAGGGGATCGACACCTGGAGAAGTATGCAAGAAATGTATCTAGCTATCAAATATTTTCAGTAGATTGAATATAAAAGTCTGAACCCAGAGCTATACGCACCCAATAAAATGCAGAAATCCTTCTTTTGGATTACTTTCACTGTTAAACAAATTCTTGTAGAGAATACTGTAGGTAAATAAAAAATTTTACTTACTATGTCTAGTTTAGTTAAATTATGGAAGTTGCTACATATCATATGCCTTACTATGTGCAATAATTTCATGTTCAGAATAAGTAACTGCAAAGTATTTCGCCTTTCACTTTACCTTTCATAGCCACCTTAATGCAGTGCAATTGACGTTTATAGCATGGTACTGGAAAGCTAATCCCTAGTTAACTGAAGTATATGTATGCATGGCTATTTTATTTATTTAGGATTCTTAACAAAAGTTTTCCTAACACAGTTGACGGCTGACGTTGGCTTGTTCTATTACAGGTTCAATTCAGGCAACATAACAACAATAGATGCAAAGGTGAAAGTTCACTTTGCTAATCATATGTTGGAGGGGAATTGTGACATTGCGTTCTGTCTGACACCACACCAAGTATTTTTTTACGTGTGGCAATACTTTTAAGTAGAAAGACTATTTCCAATATTGAATGCTCCCGTGCACTTCACCCTTCGTGATCAATTGACGGGTGGTGTTTTGTGTAATACAAGTTTCAAATTAAGAGCATGTCCTTAATGCTAAGACGACTGTGCCTCGCATGTATTGCATGTGTCGTGTCGGATTATGGGAAAGGTGCATATAAAGAATCAAAGCTCAAAAGGACTAACCTGCGAAATTCTCGGGGCAGGAGCAATTAAATGAAGCTATTCCATCGAGACAAGTGCCACCATTCAAGCAAGGCGACGGACCCCACGATCGACACTCGTCCCAATTTTGCTCGCTATGATTAAGTTATTGTGAGATTAATTTTTATAAATAAAAGCATGTATACCTACAAAGGTATATAATTTAGAAATCACTTGTATAATTGTATACTAAATAAAACGTAAAAATGATGGTCAGAATTAAGAGAAAATTAGAGCATGTCGTAAATTCCAATTAGCCTCTTCCGCGTTGTATGCATATTTATATGTACTGTACATTGCTATATATTATATTTATACAGGTACTTATGTATACAGTATATATAGAAACGAGAATATATTTCTAAGCTCACCAGCCATATCCAGTGAATCCGTTTTGGCAGTAGCATTGATGAGGCCTGAAAGTTTCGGAAGATACTAATAATAATTGATTTTTGTAAATAAATCTCTTCTCGGGAAATCAATCCTTTTCACAAGAGTAACTCAACCAGGAAATTTGATCGTCGGATTATATGAAAAAAGCTGGAGGAGGATACATAGGAAATAATGGACTTTCAGTATGAACTATACAGGGGAAATACATTAGGTATATATGTAAGGCAGGAGGGATGGGGAGAGTCAAGACAAATTGATTGAATCGAACGGCTCACGAAATGGGGCTAAGTGCTAGGTGTATTCTCTCTTTGTCAGGGCAAAAAGCAACAGAGAAAATGTAAACAACCAAATTAAATCCTCAATATACAGGGGAAATACATATACAGGGGGAAATCCGTGACGCTCGGAATTAATTTACTAATGTCCTAATTTTTCAAATACCTGTTGAGATCATCGATGCAGATTCCATGAACACAGGGATCCTTGATACAGGCAAATCCTCCAAAGGCAATAGCGAATAATGCAGTGAGTAAGAAAATACTACATAATGTATTGCGAAAGCTATGCGATAGACTCATTCTAGTAAAAACTCTCGCTACGCGGGTTTTCCACTGCAATTTTCCACACTACCCGATTCTATGGAGGAAGAACAAGCGGATGTCGGAAATTTCTTTAGTTACCGCCAACCTTCCTCTTACATTTTGTATTCCTTATTCTACAGCAACATTCCACTCAGATAACAAAGTAAGAACAACGTGGTTGAACAACATGGCCATTAGCACCTCAACTTGTAAACAAATTTTAAATGAAGTAACCTGATTCAGAGTGTATATGATGGTACCATCCTTGCTTTCTCTGCCACTCTAAAGTTCATTACTTTCACTCTAAAATACTCTGAAAGTCTAAGCACTTACTACAATTTAATTATGGAAAGAGAATCTTACAAATGAGGTCAAATTTCCTCAAGTAATTTTATGTATTAACGGAAACGGGAGACTCATTAAATAAGAATTAAATCTGCAAAATTTAATAATTAATAGTAATTTATTAATAATTGCTAAATGGGAACTTAATTAATTTCTAAATACTAGCGGCTAATTAAGTATCTGCACTGTACGCACTAGCACAGCTGTAGCTCTAGGAGATGTGAAACTCTAAGCGTACAACCACGGTGCAGCTATGTAGAAATGATTTGAACCACAGACTTAGCCGAAAACGACTAACGGGGTAAATTCCAGCGATTCCTATACCTAGTTGTTCTGAATTGCTCCAGACCAGGACAAGTGAGGCATAAGTACAAGAGAGAGAATTATAAGAGCCACCGTCAAGGGTTACCTTGACAACAACCGTTGGACCGGTGGTAAACATCAGGTTGAAATAGGTCAGTCTAACACATCAAATATTGGGTATACATATACATATAGGTAGTCCAGCATATGAGTTTCTCCTCTCCTCTCTAGGTAAATAATCCACCACCACCACCGAAGTTTTCCAAGTCTTTTTCCCTTCAATAATGTAAATCTATAAAATGCATATCTCATGCGGAGATCACCAAAAAGCCTATTTGCATATATATGGACACTTCTACAAGACCAGCAGTTATTTCGGATGGACATGAGACGGTTGCATGACGGCCCTGTGTATGCAGGAAATAACTTCAATTTTCATTTGACACAATGGCCATCGATTCTGCAGCTGGACATCCGGAGCTTTCTCCCCGTGTATCCTCACTAGCACGACTTGTACTCCTACTAATTTGATGCTAATGGATAGTCAAGTCAGTGCCAACTACTTGACGCCTTTGAAAAAATCAGAGGACATAAATTATTAGATAGTAATTATATATGTAGATACACACGCAAAACCTGACTGAAGAACATGAAAATGCAAACAAGGTTTTATGTGAAAAGTTTGTCCCACAAGAAATACTACACCCCTGTATTTCTTGATAGTTTACAGTACAAAGTTATACCTTGTTGGGAAGTTTAGCTGAATGGAAGTTTAGGTGTCGGTAAATTGCTAGTACATGGACTTTTAATCACAAAATTATTTATTGAGCTAACAAAATTTACTTGTCTACTTGACGGCTTACAAGGGTGGTGACTTTTATTTGTAATGTGTCTATCACCACTTTACATTTAACACACGGTCGCTACATTGTCAAAATGTTGTTATTAACCTATGAGAGTAGGAAGAAGAATCGATAATTATTTTTTAGTTGTTTACAAATACTTAAGCACTTTGATAGGGATTTTCACCAGTAGGATTCATGCCCATAAAATTTGGATCTTCTTGCATCATTCTCATCTGTTCTTCCTACAAATCAAATACATAAATGATTTAGAAAATTTGATTTACAAATTAACGTGGAATAATAGTAACTTTTATGTGATCAAATTCCTTACTGGAGTTAAAGGTCTGAATTGCTCTGAACTAAATCTGGTAAACATGATGCCGACGCCTTCAATCATAGCTAATAGAACTCCACCGATTAGAGCACTTCCTAACATAGCTCCGGGTCCACTCCGAGCAGCTAAGATTCCTCCTGTGGCAGCCCCGCTTATGATTGCATTCCAAGGATCTTCTTTACCTCTCATTTTAATTAAGGAACAATCTATTGTAGAGAATAATCCACCCCAAACTGCAAAGTTTCCTCCTATAACCGGTGCTCGTGCCTTGATAGCCGTCATACTTCCCGTCATCCTATGTGACATTCCACGGGGGGCATTTCGGAATCCTTTAATTGCCTGAAAGAGTGCCCCGCCGATGGCGCCCATTGTGAAAGCTCCTCCGCAGTCATCGACTATTCTCCAAGGGCTGGAATTTTAAAAATAAAATATTTTTAACATTCATTAACTACTAACTATTATTAATATGAACAGAAGCAACAACTACGACTCAATATTTACCACGCAGAAAGCTTATCAAAATATTTATTTTTAATTATTTACATATTCATCACGTAGTTTCCATGTATTTTAAACCTTTGTTTAAATTAAAAATTGCTTTATTCAATTAAGTAACTACATTCAAAGCTAAATTAAAAATTTACCATGGTTCACGTGCGTATTCTTCCATTTTTCAGACTTAAAAGAGTTGACTTGTAAAAGATGATGAAATGATTTCCAATTTCCAATGAAGGAGAAGGAAGGCTGGTGACCTTGGCCTTCGTCAAAGAAATACAATTAAACGACGTTCAAAAATTAGGGATTTTAAATTTAAAAATAATGTCTCGCTCTTAGACTGCTATTAAAGTCGATTTTGCCAGCGGAATTTGACGAATTTCTAATTTTTTCCGCAAATTGCACCTTAGTTGTATCGATCAGTCTAGACTGCGAAGAAATAAGAACGTGTGAGAGATTTGAATTCGGAACCGCGAAATGTAGCTTGCAATTTAATTTTAGTAGATGGCGATAAAGCGTGTTTCATGATTTTCGTGCTTTAATTTTAATGAGATAAATTGAGTTTTGAGAGGAAAGATAATTTACGATAAAGAATTATTTATTAAAAATAATATTCAAATACATTACCACAATTAGCTTTAAAATTTTATTTATTTTAATTTAATCATTATTTGGCTTTAAAATTTAATTTAGGTAACCAATATTTAGCTTAAAAATTTAATTTAATCTATATTTAGCTTTAAAATTGATTTAAATCTATGTTTAGCTTTAAATTTAATTTAATGTAATTTAATCTAATCAATATTTTGTTTAATTTTAATTTAATCATAATTAGCTCTAAGCTCTAGAAGATAAACATTATAGCTGGATTTATTATTCGCGCCATGATTTTGTTTCCGATGTGGCTGCCGATGCAAATCGACTTGCTCACAAGTGATTCATTGTAGGTTAGAATAGAATAGAAACTTTAATGACATAATTGTCAACAACTTTACATGCCATTTTAAATTCTACAAATCTGAATAGGGAAGGAAATGAAAATTTATGAATAATTTATTCTTCCCCTTTTCATTATCTATTCTATATAGCAAATTGCTGGTTAATTTCATGCCCACGTACATGACATCATCATTTTAATCACATTATTTTCTAAGGATCTGACGCACTAGCAGGAAACGGGTCGTCCAAATCAAGTGCTGATTCAGGTTCCATGATAATGACGCTATATAATACAAAATCCAGATGAGTGTTTGAGTATAATTATATACGACCATAACAACTTTACAAACTTGCAAACATTAATGACTCACACTTAACCTTAATGCATGATACTTAATCCATATTACCATATAGCGTAGTTATTATCACGATTGACATGACGCTGTCGTTTGATTCTTATGCTGATTAATTCGATTGCTGTCGTTGAAACTTGTTATTAGTTGTATACAGTCCCCCGATCAAATTTCCGCCTGCTCGGTCACAAATCTATACATCTTGCGCCTAATAACATTTAACGATAACGACGATAACGATGCCAAAGTGAGGCATAAATTTTACGGTGTATTTAAGATGAACCCATTAAACATCGCTTATGCCGCAATCTTAGAACAACGATTTTTAAACGTAATTTTATCATGTCATATATATATTGATTTTATAAAGGTCATTCATATTACATAAAGTCATTTATGTCTGTTGCTCCGGCCAAGAATTCTTTCACCGGATTCAAAAACAAGCTGCACAATATCTATTGTATATATGTACATTAATAGTCTGTGTTCCCATTGTGGAGCTAATTGTTGTTGTAAGTGTACATAAAGTATCCGAATGGTGTTCAGTATATAGAAGTAATAAGATTTACGGAGCATGATGAAAATGTTCACGAATTATTATTCAGGGTTGGATATTCAGGCGAATACTTCTAATAGAAGAAACTCACCCAAAAGCAAATTTACAAGAATGGTCATAAACTAAATTAGATTTAGTAAATCCTTTCAAAAAGATCTGGATAATGTCCATGTTCGTGTACACTTTGAGATTAGATTCCTAAAAAAAGGAATATATAGAAAATAAAGCATGGGCAGCATCCGGTTGCATAAGTATTTATACATATTATGTATGTAAACAAGTACATTTTAATCAATTACGAAGCAAAAAGAGCAAGACAGTCAGACTATTACGTACATTTCCATTTACCATTATTATTACCTTTAATTTCACTCTACTTTTAATGGTTATGGGCTGCACGCGTCACATCACTTGATTTCCAATTCTGATTTTTTCACCTAAATCCTCTCTGACTGCTAAAAGTGTTAAAACCCTCTCTCGCTCTCGTCTACTTACCTATATATAATTATATATTATACTGAAGTGTGTTCGGAACTCATTTTTATGTATTTACACCTGTAATCACGGCTACTCTGCTTGTTTTTAACTACCGCCGTTACCCTTTGGATACATACATATTTACACACATACTGTGAAGCTAACAACCAACGGTTGTTGAAACGTTCATATACAACTTATATTATTACACCGGTCGTTCCTAGTACGTGCACAAACATTGATCTCATCACAAATTCACAAGCCTTTTGCCTCATGCCATTGTAAACAAAGATAGCCCATTTAAACTGGAGCTCACCCCTTTGGAGCCTCTTCTATTATACAGCATTAAAGAGCATTGTAACTTCACGTAATAGGAACTTGTTGGAAAGCAGGTGTCATGAACCGAACCCCTTATACTTCGCTGTTGTTATCATATATGAGAAACAATAATCCTGTCGTCTCTCTACATACCGTCTTAACATATAAAATGTGCCTGCTCTTGCCCACATGAACTCCATGCTATTATAATGCGGATTATCCTTTACTTTTGCCTTTTCCTGATAGCGTGATGAGTTGTAGACGCCCAAGCTCTCAGGTGTGGCTCCCGGCAATATTCCTTATTGTGTAGTACATAGACACGGCACAGGTGAGCCGTAATACATTGGGAATGGGAATACATTGGGAATACGTTACGAACCAAACGCATTGAATATATACAGATATCTATGTATTTATACATAATTTCATCCTCTTCAATAACAACAAGCGCGTGTGTATATACTTATATATTGACTAAACTTGTTGTTGTTTTCTCCTGTACATTCAGGTGCGTTAGTTCCAATGTATACACCTTCCGTTCGTTACTGACACACACAAGGAGCGAAGAAGGAGCAAATTCCTCCTCGAATTTGTCGTCGTCTCTCTGGTGCTGAACTAATGGAGCACGACTTCCGTCCAACATTAATTGTCAAGACCTTTATTTGCTCATTTAAAGTGTAATAGTAGCGATTGTGATTTTACCTTTACCAATTAGATTTAAAGAGCGTACCATATAGTATAAAAACAGTATAAATTATTTTTCTGCGCAATCCGTCCGTTAACAAAGTTATCATTTGCGAACCACCTGAGGAGAGAAAAAAACCTTGCAAAGAACTTAACGTTCGAAAAGATATTACATGCATCAGATATACATTAGACAATTTTGCATGCAAATAACAGCCTATAACGAGTCTTATACATAGTATTTATTATACATTATTATACAACAAGAATGTGAACTTTAGGGGGTTAATTGTGACAGGGGTAAAGTTACAAAAAAAACATAATTTTAACGGCAAAGCTCATTGATGTTTTTTTGTGCTAATGTACAATTTGTGTACAAGACGATGAGACTTCGTAACGCTCTAATGTGAGGCCACCTCAACGGACAATGAGTAAAGGTTGACACATGTGCGAGTGCAAATGAGGTAGTTTATACATAAGATCATTATACTTTCATAGATTACAGAGAGTATAATAACACATGGGAATAGAGTAAATTTAAGTATTTTACCCCTATTTCTACTATACTACTTTATACAAAACAACAATGTGACTATATATAAAGGGCTGCCAGTTTTGCAAGAAGGAAATAGTAATGTGAGGAAAAGTGAGAAGATATGGAAAGTCATTAAAGAGGTGCATCTTATAACATTGAATGACACGGACACGATGTGTGCACAACAATTACGATGGCTCATGATTTTTAGTCCCGGTTGAGATCCTTAAGGTGTGGTGTCTATATACACATAGTATATTAAATATATAGTATATATAAGTATATGTATACTAAATATCATTTCAGCAACTTGAAAAAACAGACTGCTTTTTAATCCCCACCAAATGTCCTTTACAACTTCCGACTTTTATTCTCCAACTCCAAAAATACAGGGGGGAGACAAAGTCACAAAATAAAAGTTGTAATCTAAATGCAAAAAAACTCTCGCTATATCTTTGTATACCCTGATACAACTTTTAATCAGCTTTATCTCTTCTTGTCTGGCATTCCCTTGTGAATCAACAGAGGAGTTTTGAACCATATACTGTAATGCTACATGGGCTACTAAACTGGCACAAACTATACAAAAGCTACAATTTACAATTTGCAACGTTAAGACCGCAGCTGTGGTGACTCTATTAACGCCGAAAATAACACGGCGGAATCTACACCGTGATAGTGTTAACTCTGTGAAGAACATAATAATTTATAAAATTCCAGAATAATTTATTGAAAATTGAAACAAATAAGTCTCATAACTCCCAACAATAATACATAAGAAGTGAAAACAGTCGCGGCGGATATGACAGGGTTACACCGTCTATTAGTATGGAGTGTCATATTTCATTGCTCTTCCTGCCAGTATTTCGACAGCAATAGTGAGATTAATTTAAAAAGGGCTCATCAATCGTCCCCGCCCTATGATGTGTTCACAAATCAGTCGCACGCCGTCGAGAGATCCATTTACGAGGATAATTACCGTAAAGACTACGATGCTAGTTTCGATAATGGGAAATACTACACTAACGCGACATACCGGGAGAGGGGCAATGTGACGGAATACTACGACCCAAAAGTGTACGGCCCTACGGACCAATTTCCAGCCAAGGCCGTGGAGGACAGTCGGAGACTGCAAAATTATGCGAGTAGTGGGGGGAACTGGCGGGATGGGAATAGTAATTATTATAACAATAATAACGCCTATGACGTGAATAGTTACCCGTCGGAGAAGAGTCGCGGTGATTACGTTAGTCGAACTTATGAAGACAACTTTAGGGATAAGACATACGAGGAGAGAGAGAGGGAAGCTGTGCGGAAGCAACAGGAGGAGTATGCTCGGAATCCACAGCAATCAAGTACGGGATCATCGTATCAGCCGAAAGGTTCCGGAGGATCTTCATCCTATTTTGACCGGAACGTGTACGGAGAAACAAATAGTCAGTTAAGGAATTATGAAGAGGATGCTGCTGCTCGCAGCAGGAATAGTAATTATCAGCAGGAGGATACTCGCAATAGAAATTCGGATGGGGATGCTCGCAATAGAAATTCGGATGGGGATGCTCGCAATAGAAATTATGATGGGGATTCACGCAATAGAAATTATAATCAACCTATACCTGGGCCAGGAAGCAACAGGAATTATTGGGCAAACCCAGGAGATCCGGGATATCCTAGGTCCAGCGGTAATACTGGTGGTCGGGGGGTTTTTGATCCGGGCTACCCATATAAAAACGTTTGGAATGAGCATTGGTCAACTACGACAGACAGGCCGATTGCACCCGGAGTTCTGGGGAAATGGAGGTCAGACTTGCAAGGGCAACAGCGACCGGAAGACGTCCATCATGTTCCAACACCTGTGTATGTTACTACAAATTACGGCAGGGTTCAAGTGAGATTTTAAATATTTGTTTTCCTAAAAATTTATTGTGTAAGACGTGAGAAGTACAGATCTCCATGCTGAAGAATTAAAATACTTTTGAAAGTATCTTACTTTTGGAAACCAAGTATTGAGAAAATAATTTGTATTGTAGGGATTCAAAGTAAAACTATACGATGGTCCATGGGTACCTCTACATGCCCGCCCAGGAGTAACGCAAGTAGAGAAAGTTCAAAAAACAATTTCAGCTTTCACTGGAATACCTTATGCTAGACCTCCTATCAATGAAGGAAGATTCCGACCACCGAGACCACACACAGGGTGGCAGTTGCATCAAGCCGTTGACTTTGGGCCAGCTTGTCCACAGCCTGTAAGTTCATTATTAATTGACGTTAACAATACCAAAAATTATTCCAGTAAGGAACTGTGTGATTTATTATTTATTAATATGTATTTGTTAACATTGTTGATGATTAATTTGATTTCATGATTATTAAATTGTATACATAATTTGCAGAGCCGATTCTTTGGATACTCAGCGGGGATCACTCAAGTCGACGAAGATTGTTTGTTTCTGAATGTGTTTTCTCCGGATGTTGGTGCTGGTGCTAAAGGATCACCTTACCCTGTGATATTTTACATTCATGACGGAGATTTTACTCACGGGGCATCAAATCAATTTCCACCGCATCAGCTCGTGGGCTGGTATGATTTGGTAGTGGTAACAGTGAATTTTCGCCTTGGAGCTATTGGCTTTCTCTCAACTGCAGATGAATTTTCACCGGGTAACTACGGTATGCTGGACCTTTCGCTAGCACTCAAATGGGTCTATGATAATATTCGAACTTTCAATGGAGATCCAGACAGGATTAATGTGGTGGGGTTGGGATCAGGAGCTGCCGCTGCGGGATTGCTAATGGTAAGTGAAACACTATTTTTTCATCTGGTCGGATAAATTCCGAAAACTATAAATATGATTGTCAACCTGGACTGACAATTTTTTTTAATTAAAAATTTTATAAATTTAGTTGGCTCCAAGATCCCGACGCTTTGTAAAAAATGTAGTTGCAATGGAAGGATCACCTACAGCGGATTGGGCAGCAATTATAGACAAGTACAGAGTTCAAAACACTACCGAATTATTTTCACTGAAGCTTGGTTGTTGGCAAGATCATGATAGGTCCACCTGGAAGACTATAGACTGCTTGCGCAAAAGAAGTTGGCAGGAGCTCGCGAATTTAGAACTGGATGTAAGAAATAATATCTAATTATAAATCTCAGATTTTATTTTTTGCTTTCGTTGTTGTACATGCAACTTCTATTAAATATTGTTTCATTTATCATAACTTCCTGCAAGGAATTTCGAATTGAGGTAACGTTCCATCCTGTAATGCTATTACCTGTAATATTATTATTTATTGTTATTATAAACTGAACCCTGTGTAAATCCATATTTATGTAAGAATGTAAGTAAATGCTTAGCATTATGACGTTTTTGTAATTATATTTGTAGCCCGATGTAGGGACGTTCCCGTGGTCTCCGGCCGTTGACAGGGAATTCAGGGTACCAAAGGATGATTTTAGGAACGATTGGAAGGAAGAAGATTGGCGATTTTTACCAGACGACCCCGAGAAATTACTCCGACATGGAGAATATCCTTATGTTAAGTACGTCACCGGGTTTGCAAGACAATCAGCTGCGGATCTTCTGTACGCTAACAAAACACTAGCGCCGAATTATGTCGTGACACGGGAATGGTTCGATGAAATGATTCACTTGTGGGTGAAGAAGTACAATTACACGTTGAACCCAGAAGGAGTTTTTAGTGCAATACGCTACGCCTACACTTACTGGCCTGATCCATCAAATGTCACTCACCTGCGTGAGCAGTACATTGAAGTAAGTGACTTATTATTATCTAGATAGAAACTGGCCGTTGTTATTTAATAGGTTTATATTATTTTTCCAATTTTAATATAATAATAATTACTAAATTGTAATATTAAATTATACCAGTTTTTATCCGACGCTCTCTACCGCTCACCCATCGATCAAACGGTGAAGCTGCTTCTGGCAAGAGGCATTCAGGTCCATCAATACCTACTGAACTACACATTGGAAGGTCTAAGATTGCCATTTTGGCGAGAAGTCCCTCGAGGCATGGAGTACTACCTTCTGTCAGGAGCACCTTTCATGGATCCGGAGTTCTTTCCGGAAAGACTTCGAGTGGATCGGTCAGCTTGGACGGAAGGTGATAGGAATATGAGCAATTTTTTCATGAGCGCCATAGCCAACCTAGCTCACTTTGGGCAGCCAACGCATCATGAGATCCTGGGAATATTTTGGGAAAAGGCAACTCCAGCGGATTTAAAGTACCTTTCCCTGAATTCAACAAATAATTCCACAATGCATAGGAATTATAGACAGAGAGAGCTTACATTTTGGAGCGAGTACATGCCATCATTAGTTGGAAGATATGTTCCGACGTACCCACCGACAACTGAATATTGGTAACATTAAATTAATTTTTTATAAATAAAAATAACTAATCGAAACTAGGCAATACAATAATTAACCACTGGTTTTGATGTTAATAATTAATATTTTTATTCAACAGGTGGGAACCCAATGAGCCTTTGCAAATAGCTTTCTGGACAGTGAGTGGAATTTGTTTGATTCTCGTTGTTGTCATTGTGGCCTGCTTTCTTCTCTGGCGAACGGCGAAAAAGCAGAGAGATAGGATTTATGATGACTTGAATCTTTCTGGAGGGCCTATCGGACTTGGAACGATAGGTGAGAAACTAGAAAAAATACTGAATTACATATATGATCAAAATTTGTTGAGACAAAGTAAAAACTATAAGTAAAATACTTTTTCATCTTATGATTTACAGTTGGAGATGAAATAAGTGAGTATGCCGAGACAGTAAAGACGGCGGACTCGATGGATTCGGGTGTAAAATTAACAGCTCATCATCACAATCCGAACCCACATTCGCAAAATAGTACAAACGTGATGCTTCATCAGATGTATCCCTCCCCACCACAAACACATCCCAGAGAGAGGGATCGCTTCCCAACACCGAAGAGGAATGTTCGAGATAGAGATAGGGATACACCACAAACACAAGTTTAGCCTTAAATTCAGTTTTAATTAAATCAAATATTTATTATTTAAAAGAAAAATATAGGTCATACAAACTTTACTTTAATAATTTAATAATTACAATTGTAAAAATTCATCAAGCCAGATCGCACCAAGTCAAAAAAAATAGAAAGCGCTCATGTCCAAAAGTGTCAAAAGCCCAAAATGGATTTGTAAAATATAGAGCAGCAAAAAGCGAATGATGTGAGAAGATTTCTGTGAATGACAGTAGCTTTTTCAGTTTCCCTCTTTTGAGTAATCTGTCCTCTAATATGTATATGTGTTCTCGGTGTTATCATTTAATAGTTTTAGTAATTGAATCGGTGGTTACTAGTACATAGAATACTTTTAAATATATAAAATAGGTTAGAAATAAGGATGGAAAGAAATCGCACAGTATACTGTGAACTGCACATGACATGTTAAGAATATTCTTATGACTTAAATAGCTTACAGATCTCAAATAATTTTGCCAATATTATGAATGTGCACGAGTGCAAAAAATGATGTAACTTGAACCGAAATGTTTTGTAATAAGTATATAGCGATATATTTACAATACCCTAATTAGGCTTTCGTATTTTTTTAAAAGTCGAAACATCACCGGTGAGAAAACCCAGTATCTACAATTTAATATAATTAACTAACTGTAAACTTCCAAAGGTGTTCATTAATGCAGAGAAGAAGACAAGATAATATGCCACAACAAATTTCCTACTTAACACGGAATGATGATCAAAAGATGTAGAATGTATGCAGTCAATTTTTAAATTTTTATATAGACAAGCAAGGCAAGTTCTAGAGCTTCAATTTTCAATATATTTATGGGTTTTTGCTTGACTTATTACCTTTGAAACTGTTCAATATTATCGTTAAAAATATTATATTACAAAAAATCGCAAACTTTACAATTTAAAAGGCTTTAAATATGTCTGTAATAGAGTTTTTACATTTATTGTGTAACAAGGAAAATTACATGTGTCGGATGGTTTCAGTTCAGAAAATGTGTACAAAAATATCAGAGTAAATAAAAAAAAACGTTACATATATTTAAACTTGAAACATCTCATTGTTTCCATTATCAAAAGCTTCATATTTACTTATATATATAATTATATGCAAGCATATATCACTTCAATTTCGTTACGTCAGTGCAGATTTGCACCTTAACGATAATTTCTACCTCCGCCATGACCACCCCCTCCGCCCCCATGACCTCCTCCCCCGCCGCTGTAACCTCCACCTCCTCCACCATGACCTCCTCCACCTCCTCTGCCGCCTCCTCCACGGTAAGGATTTCCTTTATATTCCGGAATTACTGGAGGAGGCAATGCTTCCGCAAGCATATTTTCATTATAGCCTGGATCCTCCGAAGTGTAGCGATTACTGTATTGTTTCTCCAACTGTTCCGCTTTTGCTATCAAAGCTTCCAGAGATTTTGATGTTTTAGGAATCTGAAGAATGACGTAGAAGCAAACGAAAAAAATTGGGATAAGGAATAAATTAATTTTTTAAATGCGTTTTGATAAACAACATAAATAAATACGTGGTAGTTTTTTAATTTTAAGTACCAGAAACTACCAATAAATATTATTATTAATAATAATGTTTAATTTAATTTAAATAATAACAAATAAATGCTTAAATTTTTAAAATTTAAAAATAAAAAATAAGTTTAAAACAAATCATTTTTAAAATAAATAGAAATGTCAACATAATCCAATAAAAAATAATACATTTAAAAAATGAACTAACAATTTACAAAAAATATAAAATAATATTTGATTATTTCCAATATATTTTTTATAAAATTACCGGAGCTACGGAAGGCTTCGGTTTTTTCGGTGGTGGAAGAGGAACGGGATCTTCACTCTCCGACTGCGAGGAAGATTCGCTCAGTCTGGAAATGCGGGCAGACATTGCAATGCAATTTGTTATGTATTTATCTAATATTGTAATATGACAATTAACCAGAAATATTAAAATTATTTTGAGCTGTGCAATTAATAATAATTGTTCAATACTAAACAGTCAAATCAAAAATTGAGTCTTTGATGCTGTGCCGCCGACAAATATTTTTGGTCATTATTATTATTCACATCTGGAAGTTTGAATTTCCCGCAATAAATTGAGCGGCAGCTCTAAAACTTGTTTTGCTGTCGTAAAATGTGCCGCCATCTATTGGATTTTGCTTCCGAAATGTACTTTCTGCAACAATAATTTATTATTTTATTTGTTAAACATTTCATTCTTTAATTAGCGAAATTGTGGTGACACCTTGCGGTTTTTCTAGTTTTTATAAATTGATTTAAGACTATTTCATGACAAATAAAATAAAACATTTTATAAAGTAGAAAATACTACAAGTAAATAGAACAATATAAAACAAGGAAATTAAATAGAAAATAATTACAAAATAAAATAAAATGGAAAATAATTACAAAATAAAATAAAATGGAAAATAAAGAGAAGATAAAACAGTTTTTTGAAAATAAAAAATGTATAAAATGATGACCAATAAAATAAATTATTTAATGAAGAAAAAAACAAATGGAAATGAAAAATAATTGGTATGAAAAATAATATAAACCGTAATGATTAATGATTAATAACGAAATCGAAACAGCTTGCCAAGTATAATTTGTCCATCGTACTGATAATTTTTATTACTTTAGACACCTTAATAGTTAATTTTTTTAGTACACAGTGAAATTAATATACAGGTATAGGTAGGCATGGTGCTCCATATTTTATTTATATTATTAATATTATTATTAATCCATTTCCGCATCCACAGATGCAAGATCCGATTTTATTGTTTTCATGTAAAGGTACGCTCTAAACAGTATAGAATGTTTTTGTTTGAAAATCTTTTCTGTCTTCCAAAATCCAAAACTCTGGCTTCTCCTGCTGGGACTCACAACATCAACAGTGTATACTCCAGATAGTTTGACATAAGCCAACATTTGTAATAAGTAATTTTAATTAATGCTTGGAGATTATTATTTTGTATTCTGTATTTATAGCTGATGAATAAATGAAGCTTTTGCATATAATGAAGATTTACTCCTTCTTTTATTTTAGTATATCTTAAAAGTTCTTTTCGTATGGTCAAATGTTTATCATCGTCGATTATCGCGAGCTCAGCCAAAGAATTTATTTTTGTATTGTGCCGTCTCTGTTGTTTATACAGGGAGCTTTGGACATGTACAAATAATTTATTACGGAAATTATTTCCTTTTAGGCATATGTACAAGTATAGTTTGCAAGACACAATAGTGTTTAAATTTGTTTTTGATGCATGCAGTTTAAAATGACGAATATTAAATTCTAAAATGATGAATTATAAATGAGTACTGGTAAAAAATTAACAAAGTATAATTTCAATGTTTTATGTAATTCTATGTAAAGAAAGAAAATGACCGAAATGTGTGCAAAAATAATGGTGGTGAAAATAAAATGAAAAAATAAAAGTGATGAAATACATGTTGGTAGTTTGAAATACGGAACCTTATTTTCTTTTATTCTTATATATTTTATGTAATTATTATATATTATTATATACTCTTTAATAAGAGTTTTTTTGCGGTACAATGTTGTTGTTTTTGTTGTTGTTCAACCTTATAAACTATAATATACTGCATAAGATTCTAAATAATATATTTTGTTGTTGTTACACTATTCTATAAATGGATGAATAGAGAGTTATTTGTATCAACTATTTAAAGTAATAATTACTTATTAGATTTTTTCATCACGTTGTCTCTTTGTAAATTTATATTGTTGCTCTCCGGGGGTGAGTGTCTAAAACTGAAGACTTTTGTATGTATATACCAAGTATACATATATTTTTATGTATACACATCTGCCGAACTGCATATATGCATTTCGGGAGATTGTCTATAATATACAAGAAAAGCTTCAAGATTTGTCACCATTTCCGGATCACATAATATTACAACAATATAAGTGGGAGGTGGCGGAAAGACATCTTATATGATTATTTTTTTTCTTATTCTTCTTCACTTTTTCTTAATCTTAATTATTTTACTTCTCTTTTTTGATGTTTTGACTTAACACAATATTTATTTATATACTCATAGAACCTTAGATTTTATAAGTATCATCGTAATTATTATGGAACGCAAATGTTCTCAAAAGCTACATCAAGAATTTTTTAAATATCACATCAACACATTCTTTCTTGCATAAATAGTCCATATACATATACGCTTGTCGTAGTACTGAGAAGGAGACACACATGCATTTTTTTCTCATTTTCATACGATTATTATTACATTTATTTAAGTATCTCATCTTGTCTCATACCTTTTTGTATAGCTCGTAATTGATAAGGAAAAGGAATAAGCCAATTTAAATTCATATAAAACCAATGTAAACCAACTATTAATCCTTCCATTGTCTTCCTTATTACACTACAACGATGTTTCACCCTGCTTTTCGGTTCCAATCCCCTACATTTCCTTTCCCCAACCGCTCCTCCTATCTTTTTAGCTTGTTAATTTCATCTCACTTTCCCTTAAATTTCTCTTTTCAAAACGATACGATAACAATTCTTTACAAGCACACGCGCATATCAAGATTTTTAACACTTGGCGAAACAATCATGAATAACAACAGCATTAATTAAATGAGTCAAAGCTAACCCTAAATCTTGCACACAATCTTCCTGCGTTGAGACTGTTTCTACTTATATGAAGTACACTGCTAAAATACCACATTATACTTACACATATAGAAACAAACCTTCGTCGGAGTCAATACTAATTAACATGTACAGTAATTAATGCCTGTCCGTAGCCTAAACTCGACTGCTGTATTTTTTGATTTTGATATTGTCCACGTGAAGTATTATGCAATCCAGAACGTGTAATTTATAATAATTGTGTAAACTTACAATTATTATAATTATAATATGTATATTTTGTAAAACTCTACCTTAATAATTAAAAATGTACAGGTAATGACAAGAAATAATAGTAAATATTCAACTTGATTTGATATTACACAAAAAATTAATTAATATACATAAAATTATATCGTACACTAGATGTGTTCACTCAATAAGATACACATTTCAAATACATTGACAATACTCATGGTGAGGTCATATGATACTCGAAAATATATTAAAATAATTATAACGGTAATTTTAATTTTATTTTTATCTAAATAATAACCATCATATAAGTATACTTATATAATGTGGATTTTCCAAAATATTCACAGCACAAGTGTATGTAATATAGATCCTTAGTTTCAAATAAAATTTTAAAATAATTTGTGATACTAAAATTATTAACAATAATAATTAGAATATGTTTACAGTATAATAATAATTTGAAAATTAGTTTCTCATTCCTCCCAACAACAAACAAGAAAATCATTATTTAACATTTTGTATACTAGACGTTTTCGTGCGCGTGAAACTTATTTCCTGTTCTTTTTCCAATATTTATAATACCTAGCTAATTATTGTAATATTTGGAGGGGCGAAAGTATTGGACGAGAAACGAACATAAAAAAATATCAAAATATTGTACAACTATAAAAAAACTTAAGTGTACATACATTTATGTAATTATGCATATTATGTGTGTATATAAAAGGAAATCATTTTTTAAAACCATATCCAATGCTTAACTAAAGGTTAGTTGAATAAAACAGATGATCATTTACCATTCATCAATCCTTTCATTCTGATAAATTTGAAGCAACACTTAATAGAAAAAAGCGACAAGAATTTTGTGATAACCCTTGATAGCTTCTGGGTGCATCAAGTTTATCAGAATAATTCCTTTCATTTTGTTTTTGCAATCTCCTTATTAATAGTAGGTCATACCAACAGAGGTTATATTATGTATAGTAAAAAGATTTCAGATACATAGCAGATCAATTCAATAAAATAAATTCTTTTCTCTCTATATGTAATTATTATTATTAATAATAAGTGTTCAATGAACTTTTGGACATCTTTTGCAGTATTATTAAAACAAAATATGTACCACACATTGTCACTTGTATAATTCCTATAAATACATATACAGTAGAGTTAAAAAAGGAAACAGAAAAAATATATTAATAATATTATAGCACATGAATATGCGCATAGGGACAATCTACTTTTTAGGTACGAATAGTTTGGAGTCATAGTAGAATTAATACAAATTATTATGCATATACATGCACTAATTATAGGGTCATCCTACTAAAAAGCATGCATTTTCAACACAGGTGGATTACATTTGAGTGTGAGAGAAACGAAATTAAAATATAAGTATCTATACTTGTGATACATAATTCATTATGTATATTTTTTAAACATATATAGGCAGATTGAAGATACAACTTATGTTGATCAAAAGACACAAAATCCATTCCTCGAAATAATAATAGCGCTCATTCATCTAACCTGTATAATAATTAAAGTATTTATAATAAAATGAAAATAATTGCAAGAACAACAATAATTATTACAATATGAGTCTCTCCTTATTATAGCATTTTTTGTTTTCGAGTTTACTTAAACATTATTTAATTTACTCTAAAAATCCTGGCATCAAAAATTTTGTACTTTAGATAATTGTGGTTTCCACTCATTATATTTAATCATTATTCTTTGCTAGACGGTGATCGAACCAAAAGATCCATTCTCCTATATGTTTACCAATATATCAATGTTGACAAATTGGGTGGGAATTATTAATAGTAATTGTGTTGTCAATTCGACATATAACATGTTGAAAGATGACATCAAATCCTAAATGTTTTTCCTTCTCACTTAATACACAAATAAGTTGATAACAATATTGATTCATAGCCTGATCCAATTTAGTCCGCTCGCTAACAAATTAATAATCATTGTTGTTATTATTGTATATCGTAAACATACTATATTATACTTTATATTAACTATTTACTACTTACTTTCACTAAATTATGCCCCTTGTCACTAGTACAGGTAAAATGTAGTTTTTACAATAATAATAGGATATATATATTTATAGCTATAGTATATTAATTTCTTAAACCAAAGAATCATTGAAATAGCCTACATTGTTTTGTTTCACTTATTTCATGTGTACTTTTTGTAATTATTATTACAGCCAGCACGAACATATAAGTATATGATATTTCTCTTGAGAGTTATTGAAAGCATAATAGTATTCAATGGTTTTCATTATTATTTTTACACTTCTATATGACAAACTATTTTTGACTTTAATACCACATATATAGTTGTATTGTTTATTTATATATATATGTTATTATTCTCGTATATATTTTCATTCTCAGCTACCGTTGGGTTCCAATTAAAAAATGACATATCAATATATTTTTAATAAATGGTGAACACAACGAAAAAGAACAAAACTCCAGGAATGCATGGCAGAATTTCAAACCAGTGCTGGACTATAAATCAATTCAAGGTCGTGTGACTGTCAATCGAAATGCTAAAACTTATATTACAATTAAATTGTAGCAATTAAAAGAACTAAAACGTCAGAGTTAAAATCTACTTGATTTCAATTAAACAATGAAATTAAAAACTATAGGTACATTATTCGAATTTCATTGTCAAACTACTAGTAAATACTCCAATTGCATCGTCCGGTTTAGATAACTAATTTTTGATTCATTTTTACCATATATGTATCGGGATTACCTACACACGCAATAATGATTATTATTAGTGTCATTACTATTACACAACAATGATCCTCTCCAGTTCCTACAATGATGTACAGTTTTGCACGAATACCAACGGAACTTATTGACACAAACTGTAACAACAGATCAACAAATAAATTCCGTCGCATGTTTATTACTATATTATTGATTGATTGTAATAAGTATACTAGCTATACACCAGTGAAATAAAGTAGCAGAGTTTCGAGAGACTAGCTTACACATAGACACTCTCGAAAGGGTTAATGGGGAAAAGCCATTATATAGTTGCATACATGAGTCTTCAAGTATATTAGTGTAATTTAACAACAAAAACTCTATAATTATTATTATATTGCTTACTCCTCAATTTTTTTTCCAATGAAGACTTCGAGGAAAAGTCGATTGCATAATATGTCGTTTTAATTAATGTATCAATATATAATCGTACTTCGCTAAGACTAATAATTAATTATTGAGAATAAATTTGCATCTAGTATTTTTCTTTATGATTGAATGACTTATTACTTGCGTTATACATATATGTATTAATAATCTGCCTTTTTTCAAATTAATGTATGTAGGTTCCTCTCATGATACCCATTACTTAACCAACCCTACCTAATTATTATTAATTAATAATAATTATTCCATTGTTTTTTGCTTCACTCTTCTTCCCTTCACTTCGCTGTCTTCCCCCTTGATCTCTTCTTGTACAAATACGATCTCGATGGTGCTCACTCATTTTCCTATATATTTCTTCTTTCTCGGGTTTTACATACAGGACTGTACATACACAATTCTTTATTTTTTACAATATTGTACATAGGTATATACTTATTATATATTGCGACGATAATCAATAATATGGTTAAAAGGATGGTACTGAACTTGCTTCTTTCTCTTCTCCTTTCATAAATTCATACTTTCATAGTAAGTAGGTTTCCTTCTTTTCTTTCGTTTAGTATATATTTAGGCTTCATTTCCACAAGTTGTGATCACTCAATACAATACGATTTTTTAAATAGAAATTCGTCGATTACCGATATAGTAGATATTTGTTGTCAGAAGATATTTGCGTGTGTAAAATTACTTTATACATTGTGGTTGTGGTATAGTAGTATCATCTATATATAAGTATAGATTATACACATATATTTTTATATATACATAGAGTAATTTTTCTTTGTTTTTTTTGGCTCAAGCTTTTTACTCTTCTATAGATATTGAGTGACTTTGAATGGTGGTAGTATTTTACAGTATAGTGGCGAGTCTCACAATCAGTCACCGAAACGCGTGCAAGCTTTCTTCCATTTGCACTGCGTGCACCACTGGTCTCGTCTCTCCATCCCGTACACCTGTTATAATAAAGAATTCCATGTTATAGTAACGCGTAGTAACCTACCTAAAATACATAACATTGAAAGCTTAAAAGTTAAAATACTTCAAGGTATTAAACAGGTACCTCGAACAAATATGTATGAGGTATTTGTGCAGTAAATAGAAGAAAGAATTAAAGGTAGAATCGAAACGACGAAATCAACAAACAAGTGTGCTTAATTTAGAGAATTGCCAAAACCAAACGTGGAAGAGTAAATAAGCTATATAACATGGAATAGTCAATGGAGCAGAAATATAAAACGGATGTTGTAGTAAGTTACTGCAATGTATGGCTACGCTACACAAATCCACTTACTTTGCGGCATTTCTTTGTATCACCACGAGGTCTGCGAACAGGACTGGATTTCGGTGAGAGTCTCTTCTTTGGATTTAAATGAGTATTTCCATTAGGAGACTTCCTCTGCTGCTGGTTTAATTTGTACTCTGGGTCTGCAATGATCAATATTTAGACTTGTACAGTAACAGTAATTGCCTTTGAGCAATTGCGTAGATGGAAATATAGATAGTTGCCCACAAAAAACGTTTCGGTTCAGAAATCATTCATTTCTTACATGTATGGAAGCTACAATGAATCTTGTTGATGTACACTGGCTGTTTTTGTCACAATCATATACATATATATGAATCTGTATTTATAAAAATACCTTTTAATTCAATGAATAGCCATCTTGTACATAAACAAGCCCAACACAGTTGGGAAAGACGCCTTACATGCGTATATAATGTGCATAAACTAAATAATTCTAAATTATTCAGCAGAGGAAAGAAATTATACCTTCAGATGGTGGTCGCACCATGTCCATATGGGACAATGTGGGAGAAAAGGCCATGCTTATTCCCGAGGATCCACCAAACGATGAAGACGGTGCAGGTGAAGAGAGATCAGATACTTCCACTTCAGTGTAATAAAACTCCTCTTCATGATCTCCAGAATCATCATTTTTTGGCCTACATTTGACACACACAGAGATAGCACAGATGAGCAATTGAGTACACACACCCGTTCCTAATTTTACCTGCTGCATGACAGCCGACGCGGTTTCGGTGCTATTTTCGGATTCGAAACCTCTTTTCATGATACCATCGTAACGTTATATATCAAATACTAAAGTAATGTGATTACCCCAAATGAGCATATCGAACATGAGCTTCAATCTCAAAGCAGCTCTCTTTGACCATCGAGCAACCAGGCCAAGTACATTTGAAGATCAATTTCGTCTTCTTTTTACGAGGTTCATCCCAATCACCGCTGTCACTCTCAATGCCATCGTCACTTGATGACGGAGTCGGACTGCAATTATTAAAGTGCATTTCTCCTGGAGTTCCCGCACCCGAGAGGCCGGATCCACTACTTCCATTAGCACTCAACCAGGATGACGCACCTGAAGAGCTGGAAGAGCTCCAAGATGATGAGATCATTCCTGTAATAAAATTAATTATTCATTGTAATTACATACTCGTTTAAGTAGATTGTGTTGTACATAAATATCACAAGTGGAACTTCAAAACCATCAGCAACATTAAAACGCCCAAAAATACTCTGACGATAGCTCTTCAAAACGATTGTTCAGCGGATAGAAATAACATCAGTTTCATCACAACGGTACATAAAAACAAACATTATATCATGTAAATTCTCAAACCTTCAATCAGAAGTATCCAGCAGAGATTTTACTCTTGAGAGTGAACCTGATGCCAACAACAGGAACTTTAAAGAATAAATGCTAAAATTTTTATCTTCTTTGAATAACACTTTCTATTTAAAGCAAGTACTATCGTGATAGTGTAAGTATTAGTAAACAAGGTCAGGACTTCTATCAGCTGTTTCCTAATCTCACTGGAATATTAATTATGACCAGTAGCATTTAAAAGCATTTTATGTGCAGCCACCATCATCATTCTGCCATCATATTTTAAACTTTACGACACACGTTGCTCTTATCATCCACTTGCAGAGCTCTGTCTTATGTGAAGTACTATTGTAGTACAGTGTATGCGTATAGCTAATACCTACCCCGGCTGCAAACTGCAGCTCTTATACGTTTATGCAGATACGTGTGCAATTGCCTTCAAAATAATTACACAAGTCCAGATTTATCTAGTAATAATTTTATAACTAGAGTTCTAAAACTATTTGTTCCATTTCAGAACCTTGCAAACCCTATATTATATAGGATAATGCTGTCCAAAAATGTTTCCAGTTGCTACGGGCTACTTTTAACTACGAGCGCTACCAAGCGTAACCAAAATTGGGATTAAGGTCTCTCTCGTGTACAGTAAATCACAATACATCCACTTGTATAAAATCAATTCCGTAATACAATAATTACAAGAACTATACTATGGAGAAGGAAATGAATTGAAACCAATCAACATTCGCGTTCAAGTCTTCCTGATCCCGTGCAATCACAAACTCCGTACACACGCATATGTACACAAGTATAAATAATTGACTTGGGACACGCTATTTCAATTTATTTTCCGTAGCTTCGCCCTTCACCACCTTTCATTTTATCGACACTCCTAACTATCTTTAAATTCCTTGGTAGCAGCAGCTTCCATTAAACTCGGGTATGTTTAACCGAAGGATTTAGACAGCACATGTAGATTATCATTATTTGGTGTATTATCACTATAAACACTGGAGTGTACACAGACAAGTTCTCATATTTAATTATTTCTTTTAAAGAAGCGATAAAGTAAGTTCTAAAATCCAGTGAAGATAAACTCTCACAAATCCTACAAAATATCGTCGTTCTCGGAAAACTTTCCGACGACCGCATGAGAATTAAGAAAAAAGTATACAGACAGTAAAAGTCAATGTATTTATCCTCTCATATATGCATTATCATATGATGGAACAGGTATTAGTTTTATTTCTTCGTGTTTTCCACAGAGTAGAATAACAATGACAGGGAACTAACCCTACTGGATTTACGTCATGATTTCAACGGAAAATGATTTATATAAGCACTATGATAAGCTATAATTAAAACCCAGGACATCCCTCCAAAGTACATATTTCGAGGTAACTACGCAAATAATCAATTTACTAGCACACAATTAAAAGGATTGGTGCACAGAGAGTGTGTATATAGGTATATGTGTATTGTATGTGAGGGCACAGAAACACTCATCATTACCATCATCAGAGACATATACTGCTCACGTCATTGAAATTCATACATGAATAATTACACGTTTATATAGTTGTTGTAATGTAGTAATATAACCTCTTATTGACTTTTCAAGAGCAAAAAAGTTCATAGGTATCTGTATATAGGTATATCTATATGATAAAGTGCAAGTGGAATTCATCACGTATCACTGTCATAATAATGTGACTGTTGCAGATGATCAGCTGCACAAACTACCATCCTACATTCTATCTAAGCAATAGTTATCGAGTCAACCTACATAATTATTAAAGCATAATGTAAGCGATTGAAGCACTAGTTTAAAAAAATAATTTGTGCATGTGTGTGAAGAATACATACATACATAATGCATTGTATTCAATGCCAATGCCTTCCATTCGGAGGCATAATATGTAGAGCGATGATGATGAAATACTTTTTATAGTTTGCATAAAGTATTCAGATAACATTGTATAGGATATGTACTATTAATTTTCATTTTATCGACAAAGCCGTAAAATACATACATGCCGGAATACTGTAGTTGTGACATACTACAAAGGATATGGAATACTCAAAGAGACCTGTCGTTGTCGTCTCATGCCAATAACTGCATTGTACCGGATAATTACCTATTGAGCAGGTAAAGGATAAGGATGATGATAATAATAATGAAAGGTTATAGAATAACTACTATACTACCACAACCACATACATCAGATCACTGTACAGCTAGCAAAGGTTGTACTTCAGCCTAGAAAATGTATAATAATTCCTTTTCAACTCGACCTTTGAGTAGAAGACCAAGTGCAAGGGGTGAATGACACGGCCAACAACTCATCATCAGGATCATCACATCTACTATTATCAACACAAGTGTGAGTGATTGAGTGTGTGGCACAAAGCCCTTTTATTCCGATCACTTATACAAATATATAATGGTTATCAGTCCCGTGCACCGAGCACATTGAGCATGTTACACAAAAGTTAATAGTGATTTGAACCATCCTCAAATCTCTGATTTAGTGTCATCGCTGCATGTTTAACATAATAATCTCAAATCTATACAAACATCCTTCTAAGTCATGATTTAATTTTCCTCATCCCTCACATCATCCGCATGTTCGTCATTTTCCACCAATAATCTCTTTTATATCAAATATTTTTGTTAATACCCTACAAAGTACCGCACGGGGATAACTACCTTTATTATACATATACCAACTTATAATACTACTGTATGCAATTTACAACGCAATACTTGAATTAATATACCTCTCTACATAGCTTAACACAGCTTCATAAACCGCATCGTCGGTATTTTTTATTACTTCTACTAGTACATACGTAACAGAACATATGTGTTTCTAATTGGCTATAAGCTCCGCACTATGTGACGACGATCACCACCAGGACGGAGAAGATAATGGACCTATGAGTATCACATAGCGAACAAAATATAATTTTATGCGCATTGGGTAAGGCCTTTACTATCCATCTGTAAAAGCCAGTCGTCCCGCAGCCGCACGACATTCCATCCGTGTCATTGTACAACATTTTCTCAATAATAATACTTAACGGCAACGTACTCCCATCATTCATATACATATTCCAATAAACTAAACCCCCTCCTAACAGTCCGTAAGGCGCATCCATTATTCATATTTATAATTTCATATTATATCCAATTAAACCAACATTAAATTGGAGACGCACCTGCTCCACTTGATATTATTATTATTATTACAATAAAATAATCATTGTTGCTTCAAAAGCCTTATCAAGAATATGGTAGATCTACGAACATACATACAACTATATAGAAATCGATCGAACGATATCTTTACATTCTGCACCTCTTATATATACAAGCGGCATCCGTGTTTTTTCCAGGTGTCATTTATTACGCTAGCTTTCACATTATTGCCATTCCATATAACCTTCTCAAGTATTGAATGGGAATTCCTACGCACTTATTACAGAAGTAAGTGTGCAGTCATCTATTTGCTTGTCTTCCAGGAAAAAACGTATGTCTGTACCATCATTCATCATTTTCATGTACATAGATATGTACTTGTGTGCCAACCTGACAGCATTGGATACTTACATACTACAGTTCAGAGCAGCCACGTTTTAGCAATAACAGGAACAGAACAGCGTATAGCCTTTCAGCAAACAGATAAGTACTATATGGTGCTGAATTAAACTAAAAAAAATAATAATATCCTATAATATGAAAAAACATATCAACAAGAGTATATTTACTTCGCATTATTACATGTACAACAGTTCCTCTTCTAATAAATCTTAACTGAAGACAATACGTAATCATAATAATGCTAATTACATTTTCTAAAGGTCAAACCATCCATAATTTGCAGTCTATTACAAAAGAACAAACAGTGGTAACAACAAAAATATTTTAGAACGACGACAATAATATAATATCACCTCCTTGTGTGGCGCAAAGCCATAAATGAGTGCATCTACTAGGATAATTAAAACTGCATTTTCAATAGAAATGAAATACGTATAAAACATAGTAGAATACAACTATTAATATTTTTACACATGGCTCACATAATACATGACTTTTAAGTTTTCATTTGAACTTGAATTTCAATGTGACACTTGGCTTTTATATGTGTGTCAGCTTTGTCTATTCGAAAATACATGCCAATAATAATACAACGGAGGGTATTAAAAGCTGAAGGAATTTTACTTAATAAAAATATCCTTGGTGGCCTGACGACAATGACGTGGGACGCATTATATTTTTAATGGGACGTGAACAACAATTTTTTTTATTTGATACGCAATTTTTTCCAGTCCTTTACATCTTAATATTTTACCCCAAAATACAGCCAAAAAATGCTTAGCATTTGTTACTCAAAATGTTGAAATGTGATGGCAAAAATACTTTGAAAACATACCATGAACCTTCTCTTGAAATTATTCTTGGTTCAAAATCCGTAAAAACTCGTGTACATGCACAGAATATGAAGCACCACATATTTTTACTGCCATACAGAAATCTTTTTTGATCTAGCAATTCATTCTTCTCTATGCTAAAAACTAAGTCTCTATACATGATCCTCTTGAACACAAAGGATACCCATTATCTCAAGTACAAAGTTTTAAAAAAGGCAATGTATTTTATTGTTTCGACATAACCTTGACCTCGCTTGTACCTCTCTTCGGCATACAGAGAAGAGCCGGAGACAAAGAGTCTGTAAACATGAATGCTGTCTTTGTATATTATAGAGACTCCGCATGCTCTTGAAACCGTACTATCGACAAGCGAATCAGTAATTTTTCCCTACAGTTATTAATACACACAACAGAGCAGTTGTTGTAGATGTGAGACTAGACTCTGGCCAACTACATATTACTGCGAGTTTATTTTATACTTCACAAACCACAACGACGGAACTAACAACAGAAGTCAACAAAGTAAAAAATTAGTTTGCATACTATGCATGTATAGAAGCCCTACAATGAACATGGTGAAATAACAGTGCAATTCATAATAATATTCACATCTATGTAGATACATATGATATTTGCGAATGGAAATCAACAAAGAGCAATAGACGAAAAAAATATCATCATCATCACTTAGTAAGTCGTTTATGTTTCATTAAACTCGAGCAAAATACCGACGGCAGCAAAATATTTTTGCAGGAAAAGTACGACTCATGCAGACACTAAGTCGACAAAGTTTTGCACATGCAGTATATACATAGATGCACGCTGACATAAATATGTGAGCATTTCACAATGTTGTAGTGTTGTTGGTGATCATTAGAACATTCTTGACAAATACATGTCGCCTGTTTTTACCGCACCACAGAAAATCAGAAATAACGTATGCACTATTTGGTTTCGTGTGCTATCCACTAAACACAAATGTCGTTCTTGTATCACAAAAGTATGTATTATGTCAATGTACACGCAAACACGTTTCATGTACATATCTGAACGTAAATGTATTTCTTGTATCAAACCCAAGTTAAGGTTCATAAATCAATACTAACTCAAGTATAGTATGCTTCAAGTTTATCGATCAACCTAGTAAGCTCTCTAACTACTAACTATCCGACAAAGTCAAGCTCAAGCCTCATCCATCTTCAATTGTCATTTTCAATGCTTTCTTCACATTTAGTGTCTTCATTTTAATTTTTATTAACATAAAACGTGCATAGATGCGGATTATACATACAGTGCAATGCAGCTCATAAAAAAATATAATTCTTCTGCACGATTCAAGTCGAAAGTGTATACGACAGTGTGTAGCAATGTATACGGTAAAAACCCATAAAGTTGACATCCCATATACATTACATGAACCTACATATCTAAATGGCAGCAGTACGTGCAAGAAGTGTAATCCAACATCATCCAACATTTCAGTAGAGAGAAGTGAGCATGGAGCGTGATAAGCCGGTAGCAGTAGCATAATCTGAATTCTGTGTCAATCGTCATTAATTTGATCCTCTTGCTTGTTTTTTTATGCTACTCGCATTACAGCCGGAGAAGCTCACTAGAAAATAAATGTACTCGGCTCTCTCTCTCTCTGAACAAATGCCAGCACTTGATGAATCATTCGGTGGTCCAATCTTATTAAAAAGCATTGACTATTTGTTGTTCTGCTTTTCCTACTCGCACCGTTTTTTCATTTCTACATGTACACCATTTCGTACTCGGGTTCATCAAATCAACGTTCGACGGTAACTACAATACTTAACTTAATGGTAAATACGAAAATAGTATGAGATAACAAAAGTGTACTGACATCGCTAATAGCTATATCCACTTAAGTTAAACTTCCAAGTTTTTTGCATGAATGCGTAGTTTGTTTTATGGGGAGATCGCAACTATTCTATTGCGTCGCTTCGCACAAAACCATCCAATTCATGTGAGTAAATAACATGTGTGTCATATTATTGCTGTTACACACGCAGAAAAGAAGATCTCCTCTAAAAACAATTGTACTACGTATGCAAAAAGTACACGAGTTTGACTTAGGAAGAATTTTTTATACTGCCAAAAAATGTTACTACTTCTTAATTCGCACAAAACTTGTGTGTACCAAAAAACTCCGTTTCATATTCACGTGTACAAATTGCCGTATACTATAAGTATCATGATGTACTTACTACTGTGGGTAAACAGTTTTTAAAATACCTTCAGAGTACAAAAAAACATAAATAATTGCGAAAAAAGTGAGTTTAAATACACACGCTGTTGATATTTTTACAAGGGTGAGGTTTCAATGCGAAATAAATGCGAGGGTGTATCACACACAATATCATCTACTACATGCTTCACTATTCAAAGGGAGAAGTGGTACCAATAACAACAACAACACCACCAACATTAACTAAACAACAACAGGTAACACCAATGCAATATGTAATTTCAAGGTTTCTTTCATTAAGTAGATACCGCTTCGATTGTTTCGCTACGGAGTAGTTAGTAGTAGTAGTAGTGAATTCGCAGTACCGCGTACGCAATTCTACTACGACTTCATAGTAATTACCTACATACCTATACACAGCATAACAAGAAGTATACTAAGAATAAATCAGAATATAAGTAATAAAGGTTTTCCGAATGTACTTAATTACGCTACATGGACGGACGAACGGGAGTGATTTTTTTAACGCCACAGTTTGTGGGTGATTTTTCCCTTTCTCTCTCTCACTCTTTACACAATTAGTCCCTCTCTTATTGTACACTATCTTAAAGTATAGTGTCACACTCTTTCGTGATCAACATTTCGATTCAAGTATTATTCATGAGTTGCTAAAATGCGCAACGAGTTATATATGCCTGCACCGTACCTTTTACCTTGATGATGATGATGATGATCGTCATGAATGGATATACTAGCTACTTACAACATGCCTTCCTATATAGCGATTATATAGTGTATACACCCTGAATTATATACTAACTACTGCATATACTCCACGCACGTGTGTATACATATTGCTACGTAACAAGCATTTAATAAAGCGAAAGAGAATTGCATTTTCAATGATGACGCAACTCATGGCTTGCCTCGTGTATTCTCTAAATATGTATATGTAACCCTTTTACTATATCATATTATATACGCTCTCATCGTCGCTGCTTTTGCAATATCCCGACCTCTTTTTAGTTTTGTATTTATGTAATGCACTATAACGTATGAATTTACAAATGTACATTCCAATACACTTGATCATGCTCAGTTATATAATAAATTCGTATTATCCGCATGTAATATGTGTAAGCCGAATGGCGAAAACTTGTATAGAAATATATGTGAGTATACAATGTTATAATTACGTATAAGTGCAAGTAATACTTATAAGCATTGTAGCTTGTAAGCATTGTACCGTATACTAATACTATGCTTATATAAGATTCACCTTCATAAGGGTATCGAGAGTCAAGTAATAAGTAAGAGAGGGAGAACCTGTCAACTTTAATAACGTATATAAGTCGATGCGTAATAAATTGGAAGAAAATCCTTACACATATACATATAGTATATTCATTCATGCAGAAGTAAAAAGTCTTCACAGACCAGAACCCATTCTAATAGTGTGGGAGAGATCTAGTACTACCTCAAAAGATATATAAGTCAGGGTTGGCCTTTTAGGTTATACTTATATTTAACGCTTGCATATTTCAATATAAAGCTGTACAAGTATAAGTAACATACACACATTTCAGTAGAAATTTTATTTACTGCAAAAGTACATAACATTTTTGTGCATACAGAGGCTAGGTTCATAAAATTTTGCAGTGTGTAATATTTTACTGCGTATCGTATACAACCACATAGAATTTTACTGTGCAAAAGCACACAAAACAAAACAGAATATTCTATAGTGCACACATACTAAAGTCTTACCCTCCTGATCACCATTCATACATATGCTAATAGAATGCACAAAGAAAAACATTTATTTATATGACCTAGTGTAGGTAAAGGGGCTTTAAAAGTAAAAACGAAATGCAGAAGAAAAAAAAATTCGCCAACCGCATGAATACACATCCTCTCTCGTATAAATATCCATTAGTAAACAATTGAGCTGAGCGTGAAAAGCAGTTGATATACATATGGGAAGCAAGTGAGAAAAATTCAAGGCCTTAGAAATGATTTTTTTGCTTTCAAAATAAAAAAAATATATCTTCTACTATATAAGTATATAATATAGAATAGCTCCATAGAACAAATCAGGTGTTTGCAGAGATGTAAGTTGTTCAAGGATACCACATTTATTACAATAGTCAAAGACTTTTAAACTATATGTAGGTATATGCAATCCTGCAGAACATGCAACCTGCAAGAAGAAGAAACTAACCTCACCAAATCCGAAGCAGCTTGCATCATATTTATTATATGCATAAAAATATTCAGGTAATTTTAAAGAAGAACAAACTGAACTTGCACGATGCAAGAATGTGAGCAGCAGATATTATACAAGGTAACATTAAAATTGAATAACTAACAGCTAAACAGGATTATAAAGGAAAATGTTCCGAATATTCTAGTAATCGCAAAAAAGATTACCATTAGGATGCAAATACTGCTTTAGTGTCAATAATTGTATATTGGTTAATAAGGTACTTCTAAATACAATGAACTACCACTTTGTATTTTTCCCTCTTTTTGCACAAGTATAACATGTATGAAGCATAGCTCTTCTAAAGAGCAAAGTGGAAGTTTTAATTAATTTCAAGCAGTACTCCAGGTTGAACAAGGAAATATTCCTCGAAAACTCTCCAAGAGAGAAAAGAGTATAAAAGGAGGAAAACTTTAATGTTTACGTTTCTACAACAAAATTTATCTATCCTCTATTCAGTCAACTTTGCTCAAATACAAGATCATTCACCGAACTCTTCACTTATAACTTTAAAAGTTCCAAAACAAACAACAGCCCGAATAAGTTTTTTTAAAGAAGGGAAAATGAGCTTGAAGGGATGTGTATGATGAGCTTCAAAAACGAGCTAATAAAGTACAGTACATTAACATGTAAAAATTATTGCAGGACATAAAATCGTTAAGTTCTAAAAAAGAGACTCGTATCGTTACTTTTAAAAGATTCTATTCATGCATCCATTGGATTTTAAAAACCTTGAGTATTAAACAACAGGGTAGATAATTCAACCACAATTCACAATCATAAAATTGTAAGTAATCTTAAAAGCTCTCAACAAATTAAACCCAAACTTTTTTGCTGAGCAGTTATTATACACGAGTAAGCTGATAGGTATATATGTACACCGTACATTTTAAATGGTCCATATACTTAACCTATTTGAAAAGTAGTCCTACATTGTTCAGCCATGTACCACCATCAACCAAAAATTGCCATTAAACTCTTCCTGTATATTGTGTGTACTTGCCGCTGGTAGTGCCGCCGCCGTGAAACTAAAAAATGAAATCTGTACATTTGTACAGATTCCATTCAAAGCGGCAGTAGTAGTTGTGGCTCAGTAGTTGTGCTTCAAACTAGTACATATATAAGTACTTACGAGTTTACGAAAAACACATGTGGTCCCACAACTAATAACCAAACCATAACTACTTGGTTAATGTAACTATAATACAAGATTTAAATGATTAAGGAGTGGCTGCAAAATTTTCTTTTCTGCTTGCTCTACAGTGTAATTCCTATATGTACCACACTCGTGTGTGAATGTGCAAGTTTTTTCCCTCTTTTTGTACCAGAAGTTTGGGATGCTGTTTAAAAGGAATGCCTAATGAAATAATGACGTATTACGGAAGAACAACGTAACCTTTCTATACACACCAGCTAGTTTCCATCAAGGACTTTGTCATGCACACAAGGATCTTTCTCACAACTATTATTATCAGCTGTACAATCCAATATACCTAATATGCATTATCTGAATACATATACTTAAGCATGACAACCTACAGAGTACCCACTATATATGCGAATACATACGTTCACAAAAACTTCTTTACTTATAAAAATATATCCTCCTTCATATCAATTCCTTAACGCTCACTGCATGCACATAAAGAATGCATAAAAATATTTGTACGCGAGCTATTATATGTGCAAACACCCAGTTCATATAATAATAAGAACTCCTGCTTTTACTAAAAGGTAATTCTAAATCATTGGCACAATTATAAAAAATACACTGGCACACATGTATAAATGCAATGACGACAACAGGACATGGTTCCATATGTTAGATAGTGTATACATACATTAAGACGAGGAAAGCCATTACCGGCCGGCTTCACTTTAACTGAAGCATACACACACACATACACACTCCAACCAGCACACGAGCGTACACACTACTCCATATCTAATATACCTATCTATCCTTCAGTCACCTGCCAACTAATGCAAGGTCGTAAACAAACACCAATTTAACCTCCCTCTCCTTCTCTTTCCTGTGCTGAGGTATACGCTATATATGTATACAAGCATTGAAGCTGAACAGGATAAAAAACTGATATGAAGATACACACATTCATATAAAAACATATGGAATGAAGACACATACTGTGTAAAGAAAAGCATACTAAATGAAGATATATGCTTATCTAAAGAACAACATACATACATGCATACACATACACATACAAGAACTTCACTCTCTTTTGGCTTCACACTGTTTGTCCTCACGCATATATGTATGCATTGAAACTTTAGTGCTCAAGTACTATACAGTCACACTTATACCTCATGCCACACTGCACAAATAAATGCAAATATAATATCTTATTCTGTCCTGTAACTCTTACTTTATGTTCAAACCCACAAAATATATCAATTCACGTAACAAGACCGAAGGGACATCCTTTACCCATTCATTCCATCAACAGTACAATACTTTTAGTATCCATAGCATGCTAACGAAATCCTAACCACATCCAACTTCTTGTGCCCGTGTATACTAAAATAACTTTTGGTGCTGTAAAAAAATCAACGCCAGCACTTGCACTTTATTCTGTAACAACAGGGATGTGGTGTGGTATATATATGTACTATGTACAGGTTTTAAAAATAAAATCTAAATAATCAAGCTTCGACCTATGTACAGCTGACGAGCTCATATGTAACACCGACAGCTATATATAATTTCTTGTTGCTAGTTATGTCTTCATTGAGTTATCCGTGTATCTGTAGTTTTTTCTTCTTTAGTTACGTGTAATTATTTCTGCATCCATACCCATATCACGTGAAAAAAGTATTTAAAAAAGAACAGATTTCAAGTACTTTCAAGTGCACTACTACACTATATCCGCCTCAGCAGCAACAACACCAAGAGCAATTCAAATACTGCAAGTGGCACTAACTGCATAATATATAAAATGGATGAAACATGCAATTCAGGAGTGCTACACCCTTCATCAAACACCAGCAGCGAAACAAGAAGTAAGATTCCAGAGAGATAAAAATATATCGAGGTAAAATGCATTCTTCTCTGCTGCAAATGCACAGAATGATAGAAAAAACTCATTGTGAGCTGCATTTATTAGGGTACACTTCTTGATTACGGAATACTACCGATGCATGGCTGATTTGTATGTATACTATTGCTACCTTAAGCGTTGCATATATAGTCACATATACATGTAAAAACATTGCAATAATGAGCACGGCATGAAGAGCAAGGACAACCACAACCATTTTTTAAACACACACTCTTGGCTTTACTGCTCCTGAAATTATTATGGAATCCCTTTAAATTTTACTACAAGTAGATACCACCAGCGAAAGCGAAAATATCATATGAACTATTATATAGTAAAGCCAAAAGAGCTAAATTATTTCCCCAATCACGTTAATATTTTACGCTTTGTAGGACGCGTATACTTGATATACATCATGATTATGGTAACACGCCAATAAACCTCTCTATTCTATAGTGACCATTAGAACAATACCCACACGATATAGCTATCATTAGTAGCCAAATGTACACAAAAGGCATTTAAAATGTTCACGTAAATAGGAAGTAGACCTTGAATCTTCTGATTTTTATATACTTACTCATTCCTTTATCTATATACTTATACATTTTTACTAAGTGAGTATCCCTAAAGCATGACATACGGCCTAGAGTGAAAGGGAAAAAAGATATTTTGGAAGAAAACGAGAGATAACTTATTGATACGTAAATTCTTTAAACTTTAACCACGATACACCTACAAGCATGTGCTTTAAAACTGTAAATATGTACTTGTTTCGTATCCATGAACAAGTATGTAGAAAAAGCAGGATAATAATAGAAAATGAGCAGTAACCACAGGAATTACTTCAAGTTCCTTGCCAGAAGGTTTAAACTTATTATGCAATGCAGTAATTCGGTTTAAGTCTCTACACATTTACGCCGCTAAAAGGTTGGCGATATCAATTTCTACGAGGACCAAATAACCAACATGAAACAGAGATAGATACTGTTTTTTCAACCAACAGTGTTAGATACTCTGCCTTTTATTTTTACTACTACAAATGATAAAAAAAACTAATGCAATATTCAGTACACAACATTTTACATTATACGTGTGTCGTCCTGTAAAAAATACTAACGAGGAAATATCAATAATGATGACTGTGTATATGTACACAAATAAAAAGTACATATAAGTACGTATATGTGTCAAAGGAGAGGAGTAAGCAATGTAGTTAAGACTTGTGTGCATCACCAGCAGGAAGCTTTAGTACACCTGTACATATCTAAATATAATGGTAAATGGTATCAGGAGTAGTCGCAGTCACAGAGGAGAGAGAGAGAAAAAACAATTTAAAAAGACCTTGATCAAAAATGCAATCTATTCCCAGGCAAGGTTTTACGTCCCAACATATAACATAGGGACATGTGAGCGTAATTAAATATAGACGAATGAATTTGCATACATACAAAATGCATATATGAACGTACGCAGAAAAACAGTCAGTCCCGCATTGCTCGTTCTTTTAATTTGTCCATCATCGACGACGACGAGAACGAAGGGCCAAGGAAACACGACATAATTCATTATTAATTTACGACCGTTTACTAAAATGGTCCCGCTGCACTCTCCACTTAGCACATTGCTGTATCTTTATACAGCATTACAATCTTAAATATATAACAATAAAGGTAAAGTTCCTAAAGTATTAAACACTTCAAAGAACACCAACTCCTTAAGCATACTGTAACGCTGTAAACGCCAAAAGTACATACTCCACAACGTTGTAAACCCCATAAACGTAGCATATATATGCGCAAACATTGCAAACTCTTTCCAAAACACTGCAATCTTCATCAATATGCTGTAACATGGCCGTGTATCTCCCCACATATGAACAAAACTTCAACGATGATGCATGTGTGAAGGAACCAATCCTCGAAAATTTTCAAAGACATGAGATGCAAACCAAATGACTACAGGCATATCTGTAGATACTCATATATAAGCAATGTCATATTTTTGTGGTCTTGTAAAAACCCTGCTGCCACTATAAATTTGATTGCCAAAAAAGCAGCATCCTTCATTTCTCATTATCTAATTTTATATGGAGATAAAGAATGACAAAAACTTTGCACAATCTTTCTGACATGCACCAACTATAATATATTACCCTATAACCTATAAAATATCTGCGGCGATAGGGTTTTCTATAAAATGGTGTACTATATATAAACTGCATCGTAGTGTGTGCATAGTGTTCACACTTGATCATTAAAATCCAAATTCAATTTTACTACAAAAGTGTTTACTTATTTCATCATCACTTTCTTATATATTGGAGTGGCATACCGTTACGCCTTGTTATCAACTTACTCAATGAACTCTTCTACACTATGCACTTAATGTAAGAAAAAACTTACATGAAGGCAAATGTACTTAATTCAGGTTGCAAAAATAATACAGAACCGTTCAAAGTCAAATAAAATTCCACCCTACTAGATTTTTCAGCCATCGCATATTATCACAATTTAATTATTATTCCATAATCTCAACCCTATCTTCAGTTATTTCAACAACAAAACAAGAGTTACAACCCTTGCATGGTTTAAAATGAATTTGGCAAACCAACTGCTGTACCTTTGTGTTCACGTATTATCGTCTTTGTTCATTAGAATTCACAATAATATAGGCAGCGACTTTTGGGCATCGGACATGTACAAACACATACACACACACAAACTATACAATTATCATACAGACACTGCGTCTCTCCATCTCCATGTGAACCAACAAGATAACGACAGAGCATCTACGACCAAAATCCCATTTCCAAAGCCTAAATTCCAAAAGAAAACTAATAATGTTTGAATGTTTAAAGAAGAGAAACAACTTTTACCTCCGTTACATTACAGTCGCAGTGTGTGTATTGTATTATATATTATAGTAATTCGAATGAAAAAGATGTATCATAAATTATTTTCATGAGGTGACAACTATTAAATAAATTATCCTTAGAGTTACCCTCGGGTTCTTTCTTTCTCTCTCTCTCTCTCTCTCTCGCTCACTTTCTGGCTTTTGCTCTATCTCACACTGGTTCTTTTATACGGTCACCGTAAGCTCTTATTGGTATGGTTTACCTAATAACCATGCGTATAATATAATATGCCGTGGCTATTACATATACGTATAAGTATAAAAGAAAAGGACATTACGATACAGAAAAGTTTTTCGCTAATGGGTTCTATGTCCACACACTACAATACATATTACAGTTATAAGTCGACACTAAAATGCATATACCTTATATTAGTTATATACATCCTCACGACTAGGAACGCATTTTATACAGATATATTTATATACAACCTTGTCTTTGCCATTGCCAAAACTCCTGTGGCCCGCAATATATTCCATATCAAACAAAAAACTCTAAATTACTTTGTCAACCAACAGAACAGAGATTGGGCAAAGGAAACTACACAACAGGCAAAGTCATTCCATTACTTCTTTACACGAATATAAAATCATGAAATATGTCTTTTAAGAAAACGTTGTAATCATCAACGTTTCGTTAACCATAGTAACACATGTAGAACACTACATACTATTGTTGTTGGTTGTATGAAGCCGTTACTCCCAAGAGTATTTTCATGATATGTGCTTTAACATTTTCCTCTTTTAAAAAAATATGAAATAATAATAACATAGATGAAAGATTTCACTTGAAAGACAAATATTCTGTATAAGTAATATATATTAACTATGTTTCATAAACAATTGCAATATCTCCTTTGAGGTTTTCATCTGATGGTATACAGGTATGTACACTTGCATGGGTACGTTTAATATTTAATATGTGTGCGTGTCGTACTGTTCTCTTTCTCCTTAATGTTGGATCAAGACCGCCAACCGTTAAAAAAATCCTGAACCTTGCGTTGCTTATAATTTTCAAATTACACTCCGTTGGTCTACTCGCTGGTGTGTCATACAAAGGAAACCATACGTAAATACTGGTATACCAACGGTTTATATACTTATTAAAACAACTGCTGGGTTCTTGTTCTTGCACTAAAATCCGCGGCTAAGAATTCTCTTGTATACCTAATGCCATACCATACTGTTAGAAAACCAAATTAGTTCTCTTCACAATCCACTAGAATGTAACGCAATCCTTTATAAAATCAACCATTTCCTTTTTGAATCCTACAGAAATATACTTCAACGAAAAATAATTGTGAAGCAAGTATACATATACTTATATACAATGCATACAATTGTGCATACATAGAATAGAGTCATGCTATTACGAAGTTCCAAGCATTTACAGCTTATAATCTTGAAAAGATTTATAAATCTAATCTTTATGTTTGTTGTGCGTGTAAAATGCTGCTGACTGGATTTTAAGGTTACAGTGGAAAGTCGGAGCGATATACCTCTGTTGCTGTGATATGGTTGTTCCATTCCTATTATTAAGGTGTGATGATGAGAACAATGAGAGGTAAATATAAATTGAACTTACCGCTGTTTTCCCACTGAGGTGAGTGAGGACTGCAGGAAAGACTCATAAGAACCATTGCAGCAGCACATTCATCCATGACATCGTCACCCGCTTGCAACATCATCGGCTGAAATATATTGCCAGAACTCGGTCTTCTCTTCCTTGACCTGCAAAACCATAACAAACTTCATTAGAATTTCATTTCATTCGCTTGCATTTATTTAACCATGTATTATTTAGTTACACCATAAACAAAAGGAAGGAGCGTGGCAACATTTAGATTATCCTAAATTCATATGACTTTATGAAATCGTACTTTATATATGATATGATGCATTACATGGTAAATGCTATATAATACATATACCTCCACGCTTAAAATGCCTATGATAATCTTCAGGTCTGTTTTTATTTCATCTTGTAGTAATTTCATTTAATCCAAACTTTTCGTTCCCGTGAACATTTCCATGTAATACCTACTTAAGTAATCTCTCCCATGCATTCTTAAATTGAAGCCATGGAAATTGCTGCATTCACTGAAATAGTAAATGAGAGAAGACATAAACCTTATAATGCAAACACTAGTAGACTGCAGAGACGGAAAAGCATTCTAATCATTGCAAAGAACACTTATTTTAGCTTCTCCACCGAAAATTAAATTCATGGAATTCACTTCATCCTCCATTACTCTATCTCTTTAGATCCTCCAAACAAGTTTCTCACTCTTGTAACACTTCTTAAAGGATTGTTTATATAATAATAGCTACTACAATAATAGTTACCAAACACTAATGTACCACCAGCAGACAGGATAGACCTTTACTATGGTCTATAAACTCGGGCGAAAGTTACTATAATAATAGTAGCAGTAAAGTAACGGTGGCAGCCAGCAGGAGTGTGTTGCTATGTAGCATTTAATATCCTGATGATTCTTATCCAATGCGGTTTGACAGGAAGTTACTTCCTATTCCTCTAATGTATATGGACACCTAAGTCTTGTGGATCTCCCTACCTCTCTATTCACTTAACATACCTATACACATCTTAAGTGTGACACTTTAAAGGTACACACTATATACCAGTTTTAACACTACTGTAGCAAACAACTAAACCAGTGTGCAGCACCCATCGTGAAGGAATATAAAGAGCAGAGGAGCGTGCATAAAATGTAAAATCGATTTTCATCAACGCATAATCATGCTATTACAAAGCAGAAAATATAAAACCAGCTGTGCTATTGACTTGGCAATGAGTCCCACAAAATTATCTTCCCTATATGTATACACATGCAGATGAAAGATATAAGGACATGAGTGGCCCAATAACAAACTCTTAACATAATAAAAATCATTTCTCTACTGTAGGTATGTATACTGTACTGTACTATGTATACATACTGTTGCACACAATACAGATCGTTTCACAAAAAATACAATCATCACCATTATTGCATTTTAGGCAAAATGCAGCCGAGCATATCTGGCATAATAGCGTCAGAGTTCAGTTACAAATAGTTATAGACAGGTCCGGATATAAACCCACCTTAAGTTTTCCAATCCACCTACTTTTCCCCTTGTATCTATAGCTTACACAAGTGTATACATATTCATATTATTGCAGGTTTTGCATTGTTCGTTATATACTTTGCTTTCAATAGTATAGTGTACATAGTTGTACACAGGGAATATATGAGCAGAGGAGCAGTTCACAAAACTTGAATCATTTCCGTAACAATAGGAGAAATTTTTACGACTTTGTCCACGACAATAATAATTTTCAACCAACTTGTGTCTACATATTATATGTAGTTCCGTTCATTTTGTTTTTCAAACTGCATTATGCACCTTTGTGATAATGTTTACTATAAGTACGCACTATTATAACTTGGTCCTACTATTGTTTGAGCTTAATCCCTCATGCTTAATGCGGAGAATGTCAATCTACCATTGTACATACAATGCAATATTCAAGACATTGATAATACATCAAGTATCTAGATAAACTATATAGTGACAGTTGCATATTAACTATCTGTAAAATACATATATATGCATATAATTATATACTTATATATACTTCTTATGTAGGTAGGAAATAAACTTCAAAAGTCCTGTTCTCCTTTGTCGTCACAAAGTTCGCATTGTTTTAATCCCTGACAGTCAGCGCAGTTAAAGGGACACCATTACAGCAAAATATATCTCTGCACAACCAAAGAAAATACATACTGTAGCTTATACTTACTAAGGTCTTGAATAAATGAAACAAGAACAGCGTAGGACCATTGAAAAGCATGCGTACAACACTGCTTCCGTTGAAATGAAATACAGTTCACAGTTTTTTTTGCAATTTTTTTCTTTAAATTGCTTACTTACACGTATACAATAAATGCACTCACGTACGAACGAACAAGGAACTTACCTGGGATTAACAATTTATCACACAGTCACAATTAAATTACATTGGAAAACAAAAAAATGTTAATTACACCCACCTAAGGAAATATTTGTCGAGTTACAAAAACTTTTGTGTTCGTTATCAGCACTTGTTATCATTGTCCCGATACAAGCTTAATTACATCTTTTCTCATGCACCATCCATTTCCGAGCTCTTTTGCAATCCACCCAGTATAATACACATTATTAAGTTCCATCGCTCTGTAGCATATTACTTTTATTAAGTTATATAGCAATATAGTCGATTAGCAACAACGACCGCAATCAGCGTTCGTTTCGTGTAAGGTATACTTTTAGGTACATATAGGATTTAATTAAGTATCACATTATTTTAACAGCAATTTCATTTAAAACTACAACAAAATTAATACCACGTACAGAACGTAGTCTTACAGTCCGTTTCACTCAATTTACTCTAAGTTTTAAACTTAAAAGAGATAAAAGATTAACATCTAAAAACCCCTCACACATATGAACTAATTTAGCATACCAAGTATTGGTACAATATACTCCATGATAACATCAAATTGGTTTCACATACTTCGCCTAATGACTTTACCATGGAGCGGCACATACAAGAAATAACAAAGCTTCATAAAAGCTTGCACATAATAAACCAATATTACCTCGTGAACACACGAGATTGATTAACAAAACTAACAATAGCAAAATAAAATATAGAAGGCACCATATGAACGGAACTGTGTAGCTTATTTACACAAGGCAAAGAGAATCAGCTGTTTGTTGGAAGGTATTTACACACAAATCCTTTCTAGTATTTATGTGCGTACACATTGTATACGTAACACTAATTCTTTTAAGTGGTAAGTTCTTAATAACAGCAGTTTATAAAACTGGCATAGGTATATATTTTAAATGAATAAAAACGTGAACTTATTGGCATACATTAGCATTCGCAGTTAAACGGCACAAATACATACACGTACATATTATATGTACTCACGGAATATAAAACAATAAAAAATGCATAAAAATAATCAACTCGTTGTTAGTTTGGTATCAGAACAAGTCATAAAAATTCTAGTTGAACAAAATGCTGTGCATAGACAATGCAGAGTAGTAACTGTATTCATAATAATGTTCCATGGGATACTCAAAGGCTACGCTTCATGACGTTGTGTAAGGACTCTTGAGACTTTTTATCATATCATTATTATTACTCAGCACGAAGGGTTATAACTTGAGCACCATTGGAAGGATTGACGTTTAGTAGATTACTTATAGCATAGTTATATATAACTAATCAACACTGTATAGATATTTCTTGTACTTATTACTTTGAAATAAAAAAAATTCCCACTCAAGCTTTTCAACTCACTTTTTACTTTTAGCTTTAATAACCATTTAAAAAGTACTTGTATTCAAGTGCTTGAACGCATTTTACGAATGTAATTACCTTAGAGATAGAGTAGTAGCACAATCTAGTAGTCTTCCTAGATATTTATAAAAAATACATACAACTTACAGTTTCACACATTTACCTCCATCGCTCATATGGACGTGATTGCTTTTTACTCAATATATACAGAGTGTCCGGCAATGCGTAGCCGTAACGATCCATAATTTATGAAAAGACTTGATTTTATATATGTCAACACTATATAACATATTTTACTGTAGTTGTGCACTATTCTTACTGTCAGTAGTAGCATCTGTTCTGTAAGGCACATACTACAAAAATATAATAAAAAATTACATTATTGGCTGCGCATACATAGCATTTATAATACAACGACAAGGTATTTGCGAAGGAGTGAGTGACGTCTATATGGGGATTATCTCCTTGGCTTAGTTTTCACATTCGCTGGGCGCAAAAATGTTGTAACATTATTAATAAATTTGTGGCTGGTACTCAACTGTACTTTACATATAATAAAAAAACACATATCTACATACATCCACACAAGTCAGTCAGTAGCTTGGACTAAAGAACACCTACCATTCAGTATACTTATATTTACACACACAAAGAGTAACACAGGAATGTACATTAGAAAAAAATTGCACATCGTTATTATCTTGCAGAGAGCCTGTTTAAACTATAGTAAGGTATAGGTATACATGCTTGTACGCATAATATATAGTCCTGCAGAGTTAGCTTGGGATTTATGGCTACAGCACATAGCTTTTTGGAAGTGCTCAAAGTGAAAGTTCCATGTTTTGTGGTCTAATTGTATCATTATTATTCAATGGTCTTACACACTATAAACCACCTCCATCGTCACTATTCTTGTATAATCTTAATGTCTTGCCGTTTCAAAAGCACTCTACTGTAGCTTACTTACTTAGTACTTACTCATTGGCTTGCTTGCTTATAGAAGAAATAGGTGTAAATAGGCATATAGTTATATACATAAAGCTTTAATTTTTTTTACTTTCACATCTCATCTCGGCAGCTCTTACAACAATTTGCTTGATAAAAATTGTATAAACACACATATAGGTATAGATATATGCATATAAAATACCGCTGTACTTTAAAAATTTGTGTATATAATACCTTTAGTTCTAAAATTTGTGTGTGCAATACTGCACCAAGCTTCTGAGACTGTCGTCAAGCTTCCTTAAACAATCATTTTAGTAATGTCGGTAGAGCATTCACAAAAAAATTAGCTTTAGTAAATATTACCTTCAAATTTATAATACCAACAGAATTTATTATTGTTAAAAAAATCTGTAACACAACATCAACCAAGGAACAGCTGTGTGTTGTGCTGCACGTACTAATTACCCTAAATTATTATGATTCGTGCTTCTAGTAATAGTTAGTTGCAAGAAGCATGTAGTTGTAATTAGTATAAATATTAAGAATTTTAATATTCCTACCATAAATAAAACCTCGTTCTAGATCAAGCACAAGGACTCCACGAATTAAAGCCTATACAAAAGTTATTACAGCAATTAATTCATTTCACCGAGTCAGAGCTGTGTACACAAAGTCAACATATATACAATAAATTTATTCATATTAATTTACTTTATGTGTACATAAAAATAATTTAGAGTACTCACAATTACTTACATTTCAAATGATAACCGCATTTCTATCTCGAACAAATTTCCTTCGTACGCTAATAATAGTAAAGTTTCTCTATGTGATAAAATTCATAATTGGCTACAACCAAATATACATAGTACCTATTTTGTGCCTGTTGCTAATCGTAAGTCAATCCTTGAGGAATACGTATAACAACTGCTCATGGTACACAAATACAAAACCTACTGATGATTATCATCGGCAGAGCCTGAGCAGACAAGAGTGTAAACCAATATTATAATTAAGAGTATATAGATATGTTAAATAAAACACATAGATTTAGGCTAGTGAATAATAACTAATAATAAAGCAATACTGATTGGGATATTATATTCATTATATATACCTACTACACTTGCTTGACGACGATATTGCGAATGAGCGTAACAGGAAACATTCATTACAAATTAGTTTCGATTATTCGTTGGCACATATTTGCAACTATGACGATCGACGTTGTCGTCGTCGTTGTCCAAGACGACCACACAGCTATGTATCCACATATGTTCACTACTACATTCATACTCTTCTTGCGAATGAGTATCAATTGGGAAACTATCCCTACGTAATACAAATATAATATAAGTATGCATATGAGGTTCATAGTCCTAGAGTCCTTCCAGTAACTTTAGAAATTGCACACATACATACAGTGCACGGAAAGGTCGGAAAGGATGTTTGGTTCCAATAATTGTAAATATACATATGTATAAAGGTTCCTGCTTCTTACAACATTCATTACTTAAATTGCTGCTTGCAGAATTATAGGCATCCATGCTACAAGTAATAGAATATCTACATAAAATCCTGTGTAGTATAAAATACATTTAGCAATAGTTCCTTTATATGTGTAATATAGTTGCTATACGTGTATATTAACAGTAGAGCAAATTTTGCGAGCAGTGCTATTGCCATGCACAAACCAAAACCAAACCCGAGTGTAAAGGCAAAACCTTTATTACACTAGAGAATGAACCAGCGCCACTCCCAAACTCCTACTTCGGATTCTTCAGCTGTTTAAACGTAACCTTGGCCCTGATTTTACAATGATTTCTCTCTCCTTCGAGCTCCTATCCGTCTTGTCTTTCATGACAGAGCTCATTATTAATAATATAGTTTTGCAAAGCCAACATGGCAAAGTTTCAGGAGTTCCTTCTTTTTTCTGTGTATTAACACAGGCTATTACAACCTCAGTTTTTTGCTAACTTCACGGTAGCATATAATTTATAATGAATCCATTTCCTACATTATCTATAAAGGAATAACGATTTAAAACACAACAACAACAGCGTATGAAAAAAATTGAAACTATTTGGTGCTTGGTAGTATCCTACATATAACGTGGACGTGTGCTGTCATGGTAGTAGTGGAGAAAAAAACCGTAAGTAATAAGTAAATAAAATTTCGGGAGTCTAACCAGTGGATCACCTACTTTCCTAATACATTGAGAACATACATTACACGAACAGTCACATGCAGCCTCAAAACAACTCCTGAGCCATATAGCAAAAGCAGCAGCGTCATATACTATACCTACCAGTACAATACTTAATATGCAGTGGAAGTCCTGTGTGAGCCGGCACGAAACCGGCACTGTATGTAGTACTCTTGCTGTTTTCCCGTCCTGCTCCATCACATGCTTTTTAGGGGTTATTGCGTACTTACCCACATTACAATTTCACTACGTACGTATTCATTATTAGAAAAACAACGATGACGCGGTCGAGGAATAAATATTATACGGAATCGCATAAACTATATTGTAAAGTATAAGCACTCATACATACACACTTCATAGTTTTATCAACCACTTGAACTCTGGTAATACTAAACAGACTAGAACATGCATTTACTGCGTATAATATATATCTACAATCAAAAAGCATAAGCTGCTGATAAGAATTAATCGCAAACAATTTCCATACAAAAATCACCTAAAAATTCCTATCTTGACAGTGCTAAGTAATACAGTCCATATACTTACAATAAGTATAATCAATACATTGCATGTGGTCCATAGTACAGTCAACTGCAATGTGATAAAACCCATGTAACCCCGTCAGTAAGTATAAGTATATTAAGTTTGGCAATGCATAAGCATTGAGGTTCAACTATTTCGTTGACTTCTTCCAGAATTTATAGCTATATGTAACAACACAACAAGCTACTCTGACTCACTGCCTCAACCAGAATAACTTAAATTCTCATATGTAAATGACGAGAGAGATACATGACCAACATTTGAAAAGTAAATATGGCCATCATCAAAATACACACAAAGAATGATTAAAGTTCAATATTTTTACAGTTGAATTGTTTCCATAGTTAGCCCTTGTGTTAAGTTAAGCTTCTGTGTGCCTAAGTTTCTTTACACTACACTTGAGCATATATCATGTGTGTGTAGTGTACTGATAGGAACTAATAACTGACAAGTAATGTAAACTGGAAAATACTTACAAGTTTAATATTAGCACTGCTCATGTTCAACACTCAAGCGGCAGTGTGTAACAGTAGAGTACGAGCAGTAACTACTATACATACACTATAGAGATGAAGCCCTTCTCATCGTCATCTCTCAAAAGTTCCATATGATTACGCACATACTATCTTAAAATAAATATTAGTGTGTCCTTGACAGAAACGCAGTAGAGATTCAAATGGTAAACAACCTTGTTTGTCCCTACGGGTAGTTAATCATATGCACGTCCGTGTAACTCAATAGAACGATATATTTTTTACCATAAGCAAACCAAACTGCGTCAAACTTAACATTATTATTACTGGTGAATGCATCGATATGTTGTACAGGCCGCCCGTGTAACATCCAAAGATAATACAATACTCAGAGGATAAACACAACGAATAAAAAAATCGACCAACATTTATCAAATTTTATTCTGTACAACATGAACAGCAGCTGTAATTTATAATAATAAAAGTAAAAGAGTTGAGGAAGGAGATACGGCGACTTAATATATGATGATATACTAACGTCAGATAACACTGAATTCTATCTGTATATACACGAGCCTCCAGTTCAAATTCAACACCGCATTATTTATAATATTCGTCGTTTGTAATTTAGCAACAACAATTTTTTTGGATTAGGACATCATTATTTTACAATTTCACTACTACATACTAATCGCTCAAAAGTAACATTTTGCACGCAATACAAAAGAGACAATATGTGATGTGTCAAACAAATATACGTACACACAGACAACAAATACAAGAGAGAAAATTAATGCTGAATTCCAAAAACAAAACAAAAATCCACATTAACAAAACTCTGGCCCTATTACATTCCTTGATTTTACTACCAAATTGATGTAATTTTCGATGCAGAGTACAATACCCTTTCATATCTACATTGAATCAAATAGGTTTAAAGCGAGCAAAACGAGAGAGACAGAAAGAGTGAGATTGACAATGATTGCAAAAGAGCAAAAATTTCAAATTCCACCGTCATCAGTATACACGAGATTATCCACCGCAGGGGACTATATTTATAACCAAGTTAGTCTTTACTTTATGCAGCCTTGCTCCGCTCTTGCTCTCTCTCTCGCATCGTTCCACTCTTTCTCTTTACTCTGACAACATAATGACAAAAGAGACGACGGAATTTTCCATGGGGGGAAACAATGTAACAATTGATCTACTTTAACAATAATTCGGCTCATTTACCATGCATTCAGGTTGTACATAGTTCAAAAATGCATCCCTACGCGATATACTTGAACAGTATCGTATAAGCACCAAATAGAAATCTCGTAATATACAGAGCGACGAAGTTAAAAAAAGTACCGACCGGCACACATGAATAGCTTTATCACAGTCGAAAAAGCTTCTAAAATTATCCAATATTATTATTATTATTTATGCATTATCATCGAATTAACCCCGAAGTGAAGGCAATAATAAATGCGTACACAACAGAGAGAGAGAGAGATGAGAAACTATATGTATAAATAGCTTCAAGGATATAAAGACACACGCTGTGTGTGTACATTACAAAGTACGTCTAGCCCTGTGCCTTCGATCATTACAACATAGCTATAGCTGGGTGTATACACATGTTTCTAGTATATAAAACACTATTCTTTGTTACGATACATATAATAGTCGATTGCTTAATCTCATATATGACGACGCTGATGATGATGATGATGCTGCACGATTTTTTTGCTACTCCATTTGGATATGTAATATCTAAGCATGTCAATGTATATCGAAGGAAGGCCAAGAAAAGTTAAACTTACATACTACATTATTACATTGTGACTGATGAGTGAAGACGAAGCTTAGAAAAAATCGCCGAATATATCTCTAGCATAATGTAAAGGATAGCAGCAGTACTTGTGTTTATAATGAAAGACTCCTCTTGAGGAAATGTAATAAAAATTGCTAATAGCTAAATAATGTAATTGCAGGAGAAGTAACAAGAAGAGTATAGAGAGCGAGTGAGAGAGGAGAGAGAAAGATAGAGGACACTTATGGCTCACAATTGTAAATAACATGTAATCAATTGAGAGGATAAATGGAGTGAATTTTGCCGGTTGACAGACTCTGGCGTTCATCACGTTCTTCTTCTTCCTTTCGTATATCTGTATATAGTTCTAGCGTTGTCTATTGTTATTATTCCTTCAATTCCGCTTTTTAAACCTGACTCGCTGTATCATTTATCTGTAGTGTGTGCTATTCTTCATGTCTGTTGATCTGTTGGACCCTTGTGGAGCTATTATATATAAGTATGCTCTATACCTAAATGCTTAATTATGTAAGATATACTTGCAGTTTGTATAGTTACAAAAACATATAAATATAATAAAAAGGGATATGCAATACAAATTTGCAATATGAATTTCAAGCACGCAGATTTGACGAATTACATGTTAACATAACTTCAAAACTAACATTCACTCATTATAACTTTAGTCTCTTTTTCTTGCGCACCAAGTACTAAAACACAAACAGAAAATTACAGGCACAATTCTGATATACTACAATTACTAAAAAATAGCTGATACAGTTCAACAGTTGTTGGAACAGGGTCGGAGTGGTAAACACTTGGTAAATACTTTGGTTGCGTATCGATACTTCTACGGCTGCAACTACTATACAGCTCTGTTTTTCATCCCAGTATATGTATATTTTATGAGAATAGGACAACACAGCCATAAGATACGCGATAATATTTACTAGGCCATCGCACTCGTCCGAACTTATATATAGTAACTAACCTTATATAAGTATAGGTATTTAGTATACATGGCCTCTATAATCACACAAGCATATAATAGTAAAAACGGTATGGAGAACGAAACATGATCATAATAAATATAGAACTCCCATCTGCTATGCACTTTCAGTTCCAACGCTATTGCCAATTTCTTTTTCGAAAAAACAACATCTTCTACCGAGAGATACGATATGCAAGCAGATCTACTAAATTGCAGGAAAGTCATCCTTTTTACACACTTAAAAATGTACTGCGTAAAAGAATTTATTTTACACAATCAATATGTAAAATTGACGATAGTGCATAACTGTATATACTACGGGCTAGCAACGATAGGATGATCAAAAGTGAACCCAAATAAGAAGTTGATGGACAAGTTTCCGTCTCATCATCTGCTGATGCTGCTGCTGCCTTGCTACTTTAACTTACTATTACCATTTACTATATCGCCAATACACACACGTAGTCAACAACAAGACTTCAATGTATAACATAACTCATAACAACCTACATACTTTGATCAACTGGTGTAGTGTAGCATAGCATTACACTACTAGAGTTTATTCACTGGGTTTTTGAACAACAACATGAAGGCTCTATAAAATTCTACGCATCTCTTCTTTCTCTCTCTCTCTCTCTTCTTCACCATATCGTCGCCGTCTTCTTTTTACAATTTAAATGAAATTCACAGACACTCTTCTAATACTACTATCATATAACCATAACGCTGTTACTTTTACAAACAGACTCACAACAACTGAGTCCAATATTCACATATCCTTTATATGTCGAAACTTGTTGGCGTCTTTCGTTTCACACATTTCAACGAACATTCAAAGCCAAAAAATCAAAGATGCTATTAATCTTTTGTAAAGAGAGAGAGAAACACTTGAGAATTTGAACTTTTTAACTCGACTCCCTTTCTCTCTCTCATTCTTTCGTGCCTATATTCTATATACACCGCAACATTATTCAAATCAAGTCCAGTTGTTCACAACTTTAAAGTTATAACTACACGTATAGCATACATCTTTATGGACTTGTTTGCAGAATCGAAGTGCTAAATAAGTACGACATGGCTGATTCTATCTCTCCTGATCGGGCAGTTAGTTACACACGCGCAAAAAAACAGACCTAGTATACCTCTACCTGCTGCTTCACCAGACGGTTCGACAATTAAACTAGTCTTTATGACAACCGTACTAAAAATCTATGGATGACCAATGTAAAAATACTTCGTTAGTATCTGTAAGCTAGGAACAACTATATAGCCAACAACGGACGACCACAGCTCTAATCGCACGTAGTAAAACTGAGGACAATTAACTGTCAAGAAACTACTTTCAAGTAACTATACTTATATTCAGATCCAACCCGATTTTATAGATTAAGAGTTCGATTTGCAGCTCTCTGTCTACGTTATTCTTTAATCTTTTGCAAATCATTTATTGGTTTGATACTCTTTGCAGTTCAACAATTGTATACCTTAATGATCCAATAGTTCGATAACATTTAAATTCTTGGTAACATGTTTTAATCAATACATCGATAGCATGTTTCAATTCAATACTTGTTCATTTTTTAATTCAATTTACATCAATTCTTTCCTACTTTTTCAATTCGAGGGTTACACTGTTTTTAATTCGATGATTATACTTTTTCAATTCGATGGCTATGCTTCTTCAATTGGATGAAAAGTTGCAAAAAATCAAGCGTGTGCACAGTAAGCACGTCTACTATTGCCACTACTGTATTACCGCCAGGATTCATCCTAGTTTTTGCTGATCATTCATGCTGGTGATGATGGGGATATCGCTTTAAATATATGCCAACAGAGTATTGGTTATGGTTAGTAATTTGATCTCTTGAACTGCCTCTGCCACAACTGTCCATCATACACATGTTCGATGGGAGAGTTGAACGCCATTCAATACTATATTATTATTGCTCTTGTATAATTAATGCCACTGCTCCAATATCTGTAGTAAATGTTACATGTATTTGTACCAAACTGAAGCACATCTATAATAATACTCGTATACCCTCGTTGTATGTACGTACCAATGTGCGGTTGACCACATGTACTCCACTCCTCAGTATGTGTACCAAGGATAACTTTGATAAGCTATACTATACGTGGTAATAATAAAGAAGTATTATTATACATGATGATACGGGATAAAAGACGTGAGAGAGATGCAAAAAAACAAAAATGAAAAGCGATTGAACTTTGCTCGAATAATTGCAGACCACTGACATCTAAAACGAGTAAACAACGGTGATGAACGGAGGTGAGGGAGGTTTCGTTCTGACTGAATTAATTTTCAGAAGCTATGTAATATGTGCTACCCTTTGGTTCATCGAAGTTAACTAACTTAAAAAAAACTGCACACACAGCATGCAAACGCCTTTATGCATGTATGTAATAGATTTAGATTAATGATGCAGGTGTACAATTACAAAAAGTCAAGAGTTGAACTTATTCGGAGAGTTACGTTTTTCAAAGTTGTGTAGTATTTAGTGCAGTTTTGTTCGAAACAAAGTATAGAGTGTAGTTAGTTAATAACTTACATGTTAGTAGTCCTGGGAACATCGATGGAGGCAGTTTGTTGGTTACGTTTCCGGTCTGCTACATCGGCAAGTCGAGCGAAGTCAAAGTCCTGTTCCTGGAGACGAGCGGATTTCCGGGACTCGAGCAGGCGGACCTCATCTAGTTTCTTCGTCACATCAAACGGAATCTACAACAGGAAAACAAAAAGAAAAAATTCCATATTATACTATTATATGCATTCTATTGCTCCTCCTATATATGCAAGTAATTTTTGAATTCCTTATCTTCTAATCCATATTTATACACTGAGTTAGCCGGAGTCACCCTACAATTTATCATATTCACAAAACAAGTTAATCACTACTTCAATCACCTACACCATTCTCTTTATATCCATGTAATCCTTCTTTCTCAATTCAAATTTGCTTCACCCAACCAAACTTCCTGAGTTTTTTTCAATCCGTAGAACGACATATTTTTTCCCTATTTCAGTCCTCTATACACACACTGCAAGGAAAATATATATGTACTTATTTGTATAGATACACATCTATTAAAATGCATACATCATCAAGTTTCAGTTAAGATTTTCCAAAATGTATTGTTAATAATGTCTGCTTCCGTTCTTCTAATGTAACAATCCAATCTGTAAGTTACAGTCAAACCTAAAAAAAATTTAAAGGACCTGAGCTGAATCTCCGCTACTCACACTCAGTAATCATAATAAATTTACACAAGAGCAGTCATAATAAGTCTAAACAAAAGGATTCATAATACAGTATGTTTAAACAGGAATCGTCATAATACGTTTACACAAAAGCAGACATAATAAGTCCAATAGAAACACACATATCACAAAACTGTATCTCCTAGTAACTTTCATATGTTCGTTTCTTATTCTATTAGTAGATATAGCAGCATAGCAGTAGTTTTTAGAAAAAGCTAACTATAAATGAAAGTTTGATATTGATATCAAACCTTTTTATAATGAGTTTAAACCGGTCCCCTCTTTAAAACTACCTTGTATAATTTTTGCGAAGAGAAGTCAGCAGTTATAACAACAAGAATAAAACAAGGAATAGGCGGTGAGTCTCTAAACCTTCCACTATATCTCTGCTAATTGCAAGGTATGTTCTCGTAGTAGTAGTCTTGTAAGAAAATTCACATCAACTATTCTGCTCAACCACACCGTTAATACTAAACCCAAGAGAAGTAACATATCATACACACAATTGAAATTACGCCGTTTTATAGTTATTTTATATGGATATAATGGGAAGGAAAACTGCATCCAACATTAATTTTATGACCAGATGCAATCGACAGAAGCAGTTTGTGTACGTAGTTCTTACGTATGCTAGGAACGTATTCGTACTTTTGCATACATATCTATTTGTATACAAGATAATTTCACAACGTATAAAACCAGAAGAAGGAATAACAGGAAAAGTCTTGCCCATGGACGACGCAATAAACACTTGTTGTTATAGTCAGTGTAAAAAGTATGTGTAAACATTTTTAAGTCACCTCGGTGTTAAATCCATCTGTATAGACACAATAACAATAATATCAGTATAAAAAGACGCTCATAATAATCGTCATAACGCGAAATCACACTATGACTTTAAGTAATGGCTGTCACTATAATAGATACTTCACACTGCAACACTTCAGCACTAAATGCTCATCATTGCGACAATTGAACAAGCTTAGGGAATCATCACAACAAAGTATTATTATTTCATTACTACACTTGTCTGGGAAGATTCCTAATTTTTTCCTCATCGTTACAGATATAAATTCTAAAAATTTTGTGTATAGCTATGATCATTAGTGTCATCAAACTAAATTGCAAACCCAAACATAACATAACAGCTCACAATAAACAGAATTTTACAGACACAGCTACGCGACTCTCTTCCTTAACCAATGTATGTATCTATATGTATAATGTCCTTACAGCGACGCAATGTCAAGGTATGAAAACAATTCATACGCTGAGCCATATACACGTGTGCAATAATATTCAAATGTATTCTAAACCGAACTCTATAATTATCAAGTCGGTTAAAAGGCATGTACAGTAGCACAATAAAAGCTTGTCAAGTAACTAACTACAGATACTTAGGATTACGACTACACACAAGACGAATTCCTTGTGACGAAATAAAACTAGCCTTTTATGATTCTTAGGTTGGTAGACAAATACGTCGGTAATTATATAGACACTTAATACACACAACAAATAAAGACAAAACAATAATTTTGTACGAAACCAACTACATGTGGCATTCCATAATTTTGAACCCTATAACATATACGTGAGTGACGCATAAATGTACAAGGTAGAGTTTTCCTAATCGTAAGACCAACAAATCCATGCCCTAGAGAGAAGTAACAAACCATAAACCTATCATTATTTTTAGACTAATTTCCTCATCCTTGTTCTTCCTATTGTCATTTCCTTGAAAGGCTCACGAAAAACGAGTCAATGATTGACACCGTATAGACACTACGTAGACAACACTACTATAACTATATGTATACTTCTAATCACGTAACATAATAACACAAGTGCAAATACCTAGAGACGAGTTCATCCTCGTCATCAAAAAATTAGTACAATGTTCCTATTCCAGCTATAAGTGAACTCTATAAGGGAATACATTGAAGTGAGGATTGAAACGAAGAAGGATGGAGTCAGAAAAAAACTATATTGGCGAAAGAAAATGTTATGATGACAATTATGATTATTATTAGACCTTGGTAATAATATTGGAAAGGAATCTTGTGGTTGATTGGGGAGTGCCATGAGAGACGAAATCCTTCATGGGGCTACCTACTTGTCCAAATGACCATTAAAAATGGCCGAAGGTATGAAGAAGAGCGAGAGATGAGATGAAAATGCCGTTCATTTGTTCATATACATACATATAATTATTAATACTTTCATAAACTAAATGTGCATTCTATAAAAATTTCCACGTACTAAACGCTCATGGTTTTAAAAAACCAATGGTAAAAAATTTTAAAGACATTTACTTACAATACATTACAATTATAATATACTGCATGTTCATTTTTACCCAGCATTAATATATAATGTGTATAACAACTCCATAACTAGCACTCCCCATTGATCCTCTCTGCATATCGTCGTCGTAACCTCATCGATAGCCTTACCACCTGATACCCACACAGAATGCAAGCGTTGAGATCACCATGAGCAGATAAAGCCTAAATTAATCAGATGATTATTGCTTATAGATACGTTGCAAACGTGTACACATTATATACTTATACATCCATATATTTAGATGAGATGCCGGCCGGTCTGTTACCTCTCCTGCTACCACCATATTATCATCAACCTTCATGTGTACGCATATCCTTATTACAACCAAACCTAAAGCTCACTGGGCTCACTCCAGTCACTCCCTATTATCCTCTCTTTGCGTCCGTGTTTATCATAATAATAATAAAAGGAGTCGTTGCGAATGTTGGAAAACAAGAAATAAAACTAGGAATAAAATCCTTGTAATACATACATAAAAATGCTAACATTTGCAACGATTAACCGAACAACCTGCTGGCGCTGGCATTGTCCACTGTAGTCGCAACAAAAAGCAACTTATTGTTGTTGTCAGTGTGTTCGTATGAACTCCTTTGAGTTTCAGCGTATGTATATGACTGCCAAGTATTTAAGTATGAACCCTTAGAAGTTTTAAAGGTAAGTTTATAAATGAACTGTTAGCAAACTGCTTTAATGGTTGGCCGTAGACGAATTGTTAAATTCTGTACGCTCAAGTGTTCAAATGGGTATGTATACGCACTTAGTTCGAAGTACAATAAGTGCGAGAGTCTTGAGATTTAATCTCTTCCAAGAGTGTGTAAAATTGCCTCGATAATTTAATATTACAGGAGCTGCGACTAAACCCGCACTCCTATGTATGTGTGTATGAGAGTGTGTTTTGTGTGTGTGTGAAGAAAAAGTAGTACATGCAGTAAAATGCGTAGTAGCGGAGGCATAAGATAATATTAAGGTAAGTAAGTACAGTAAGGCAAATTGTAAGTTGCCGGTGACTGCTTTACAAAGTTAGCAGTTTGCTCAAGGAAGAATGTCCCGTTAGAAGCAGAAGATCGAGACGAGAGAGGAACCGTCCTCCGGTATGTATATACAGTGTGTACCCTGCGAACACACTGTTAATGTGCAATAGTTATAAGCTCAAGTTATGCTATATACGAAAGTCTAGAGTAACTGAGCAACAAACACTGGCAGAATGAGAGAGAGAGAGAGAGAATCAACAACCAAGGAAACCAAGTTTGTGTGAAGAGAGCTATATAGAAAAGATGGAAATTTCACCAAGTGGAAACCACACGACACATTACCATTGGTTTTTGCCCTGGTGAACATTACATGGCCATAGGCTTTTCAGCAGCAAGCAAAGTCATACACGTCTTTTTGCAACTTTTAGATTCGCAAAGCTTTAATCGTGGTTTTACAATCATGTTAGCTCCCATATAGATACACATCAATACAACGCAGAGAATCAGCTCACACATGATGATGCATATATATGGGTATGTACATGGACAGCCCTCAGCCTTTACATCTTTTTTAAAAATCTTGACTAATATATGAGTAAATCCTTTAAAAAACGTATTCAATAATAATATGCGTTCTGTACTGCAGGACAACACTGTGTGTACGCTAAATAAATACGCGTTCTATATACTAAAGGATACACGTATGTACTGCAAATGTACACAAACTAATATTAAAAAAATACTTATATAAATACGTGATAAACTCGTCTCGTCAATATATCCTGAGAGAACATTTAGAGATTATTGCCATTTGTACTATCTCAACATCCTCACGACCAGTCTACACAGTACACACACACATACATTAAATGCCTTTGTAAATAATGTAACGTGAATCTAGGCCTTACACAACCGAGGAGAGGATAGACTACTATACAACTACGCACTTAGGTCGTGTAACAAGCAAAGCGAGGGGTACGCAACTTTCCCAAAGTTCTATTTCATCAAGTTTATATAAACGTAGGTATATATTCTACACATATGTTAAAAATCTCTACCATCATCAAAAGTCACATATCCATGCTCAATAACAGATATTTCATTTTCTTCTTTCCTAACAATATATACATATTCACCTGTCCCTTCTTTATAATCGTCAGAGACATTTACCTACATATATGTTTAGTATTTATGCGAAACCTGTTCAACTCTCATCCTCTTCACTTGTTGTTCACAATATCACAATGCCTTCTCCTCCTTCCTTATCATCCTCTCGGCGTTTCCATTCTTATTAATATTGCCAAGTGGTAGAGAGTATACTTAATTATGCTACACTTTATATATGTTTTGGCTCGATGTGAGTATATACAAGTAATATGAACATAGCCAAGGTACCATCAAAACTAAACTAATAACTGTCTTCTCGTCATTTTTGAATTAATTTTATACGTGTATCCTAATAATTTGTAATCGTATCTTCTTCCCTTCTTTCCTGTTGTCTGTACATATGTACACCATTTGCTGTAAATTTAATTTCAAGTGATTCCACTGTATGATGTATAGGTAAACATTGTGAAACAAGACCCTCTACTTTGTTTCTTGTTGTTCTAGTATACAGCTGGATGCGACTATTATTGCCTTATATTCCAGCTGGATGTTTCTTATTTAAAGTTTTGTGCTTTGCGTCAGCTGAATTTTTCTTACTGTTGAACCTCAAATTTCTTATTACTGTACTACATACTTCAGCTGTATGTTTCTTATCAAGTTGAACTTCAGCTGAATTTTTCTTTCTCATTGTGTATTTCAGTTGTAGCTGTTCCGTTGTATATGTTCTTGGCTGGAAGACTTTTGTTGCTACACTGCTAGTTCAGTTCAATGTATAATATGGTTCGATACCGCTTGGATATGTATTTATTATAGGAGAGCGGCGCCACGACCTCAACAACTAACCTTATTATAAAAACAGAGCAATCCTTCTGTATGTATGTGACTATACTGTTCATGGAGTGTATTAATAATATTGACAGGTATTTATAAATTTTGAGCTATTATTATATATGGTTGGTGCAATGGAAAGTATGCAGTACGGCTCTGAAAATAGTTTCCGTCGTACTCTTGTTTGAACAAAGAATTCATCACTCATATAACTATACAAAACCCACAACAGTGTGTGTATACACGCACAAGGTTTTAACAGCTTTGCACATTAAAGATAATTTATACATCCAGTTCAGTCTTGTTGAGGTACATGTAAAAGTAGACTCTTGCCGTACAAACATCTAAAATGACTTTAAAAATCAACTAAAAAAGCCATTGCTATTTGCTCCTCTCCACCCCAAAAAGAATTTTTATGGAGAGTAATTAAATTTTGAAACTAGATATATAATAATCTGACCTTAAAATTGTTCCACGACCATCTCTCTCTCTCTCTCTCTCTCGTTCTCTACATTTATATACCTATATATATTTACTTTGTCTATTTTCTGTTTAACATGTAATAATTTTCCCTTATGTAGAACTAAAGCTTGCAAAAATGTTGGAAATTACTGCCCAAGTGGGGTCATAAAACAATTGTCAACCACTGACTTGTTTTTATTGGCACATTATTTGTACGAGGACATATTTGTCCCATTAAAATCAGACGATTTCAAAACTACTAGTCAACATATATATGTACATCTGTTTATGTACCTCAAATTTAACATATCCTCGAAGACAAGTATAGAGTAGAGTAGACGACTTCAACGTTTATAGTGCAAAATATATTGCAGATGATAAAACGCAGTAACTTAGATTAACTTGTAGTTTCCTCGTTTCAAACAATATCACTCTCAGTGACTCTTGACAATATATATGGTTTATTCAGATGGTTGATACTGTACATGTACATAAAGTAGGTGGATCTTGTGTCAATTGAAGTCGTTGAAAGCAAACACTGCGGCCAAAAGTACGAAAGCAATATCCGCGGAATAAAAAAAGTAAAGAGCACAGTTTGGTTTAAATACGACGGAATGACACGATTTAATACTTCAAGAAGGGAGTGTAAAAAACTAAAAAAAAAAGAATGTCACAACAAAGATTCGACTGCTGGAATTGTTAAAGTCAAATGAAATCAGCTGAGAGTGAGCTAGTGCATATTATACCATTAGGCATAACACTATACATGACAATAAAAGAGATGGATCTCCTCAAGACCGGAGTATAAGTATAGGTATAATACAACAATAGCAACACTGTACATGTTATCAAACTTACTTGATAAGTAGAGTAACAATGCCCCTCGTTTCCTTCTAAAACTTTGTATGTACTAACAGTATCCATTGGGTTCTCCAAAACTTCGTCGATTAACAATGTTTGTAGTAAAACTTCACATCTATGACGAGGAATCTAACAGAAAGTTTATGACAAGAAATTCAATAGGAACCTATAGAAGTGTACGTGTGCAGTGTACGGCTGACTTGAACACTCCAAGAGAAAATTGAATCCTGAAAGTCAGTTAGTTAAAAGTGAATCGAGTTCACATACACATACACGAAGTTTAGTTGGTTCCATTCCACATGTGTGCGGCTTATATATATATTGTAATAATGTGGAATGGCGCCAGCCCTGAAGTAGTGTAATGTCAACTGTATGGCAAAAGCTTTGTAGGAAATAATAAGTGTCAAAACAATCCCTAGTTTATATCATGGCTAATATAATACACACACACACATAGACAAGAGCCGTACTAATAGAATAAAGAGAGAATGAGAGTTGAGTTTTAAGATTGTCAAAGCCGTTTTAGGGAGTAGTTTCTCGTTCCTCTATGAGGATGAGGGCATTGTTCTGCTTCACGTACTACCGGCGTTTGGGCGCGCACAGCTGAGAGCTTTTACACACTATGTTCCCTAAATGTGCTTTGCTGCTTCGTATTTTGCTCCTATCAACGTACTGTTGCTGGGCAAGAGAAATACTGTGTATGTGTGTGAGGGAGAGAGTCGTCAGATTCTGTGAGAGAAAAAAACGGGCAGTGCATGAAACCCATCAGATGGGCAATAAGCACGTATAGCTGTAAAGGTACTTTACACACACACACAGAAGAACAACAGTTTTCAGCTGAGAGCTCAACCGACTCTCTGACTCTCCTTATGTATCTCTCTCCATGGGAAGCTGTTTTATCCATAATGCATAAGTATTCTCTCTCCCTCACATGGTGGTTGTTGGGAGTATATATAAGTATTTCATATACGAACGAGATTACATTGCTTCAAGCTATGTTGTTGCTACCTGATGTTTCTCTCCAGGAACGGACCAACCAGTCCTTCATCCTCCATATGAGCCAGCCTGGCTTTATTTGTACATGCGCTCTTAGCATCTCTCCGAAATGCGCACCAAAGTGGAACAAGGCATAAGCCCATAGCGACAAAATATATCCCACTACACGGGATTCCTCACATTCTCCGCACAAGAAATTCGGTTCTTTTCACATCAACTCATCATCAACTTCTTCCCCACACACATGTATAAATGCGTATGTACTTCCAACAACAACTTGTTCACACTTCGTAATCCACCTCCACACTCTCGGGATGTGTGAATGTTCTAATTTCCTAAATGACATTAAAAACGGTCCAATGTAGACTGTAATATTATTAGGATGAATCCTTTTTTTAGCTGGAAATATGGGATGGATGCAGCCTTACAATTTACAGCAACAGCAACTAAGGGAATGGAGCAAGGCTGCGATGCCGGTGCCTTTGTTCTCGACATTGAACTGGACTCTGAAGGGCATGGAAATCATGACTAAGGTATGCTCTCACTCTCACATGTGTAAGTTCGTATACATGTGCCTGCACAAGAGATGCACCGGAAACAAAGAACTTCGAATCTCACATGTATAATATGTATGCTGAAGTCACAAAATCACACTGAGGATGCGTAAAGTTGAAGGAACTTAAATAATACTTAACGGATAGAAACTTTACTACGCCTAAAAACCGTACCCAGAGTAACTATATATAAATATGCTAATACACAGGAAAAAAATAATTAAAAATAATTAAAAAAGAAACTGTACCTCATCAGGGCCGGGACACTTAATATTGATGAGAACTTCGTCAATTTGTGGACGGTGGTAAACGACAGTCCCAGTAATTTCCCTTCCATTATGAGTCACAAAAGTCTTCTGACCTGACCTTAGCTTGAGACTGCTGACATTGCCGAAGCCGGGGCCGATAAGCTCACTTTCGAGGAACTCCCTCGTCTCTCCGGACTCGAAGCGGACGACGTAGCGGCTATTGGAAGTGATGCCCGTGTGACAATTGTGGAAATTGAGTTCATCTGGGTTCTTGGACCCAATAATGAGTCCCGGGTGATAGAGCCCATTCTCTTTGTACAGTGCACACACTCGTGTCCCAACAATAGACCTTTTGGCTAATCTCTTCCCGGCTGACATGATCACGAACTTGTTACTTTGTCTTTGTTAAAACGTTCAAAACTATTCAAATGTAAATATAAACGTCCCTTTCTCTCTTCAACGACAACAACAACATTAAACTTTTCTTGAGACTTAAATTCCTTCCTTCACAGACGCAGCGTATAGTATAGTATAGGAGTTTACGTACAATTTAAAAAAACAACAATAATAATAAGCAATGGATAGAAGAAGAAGTTTTTAAAAAATATTTCGAAAAAGTTTACTTCTCCCTCCTCCCCCCGAAAAAAGACTTATTATTAACACTCTTTTGGGTAATCAAATAAATGACGAAGTTTTGTTGTACGAACGAAAATAATATATATACATATATTGCTGATTGTTATTTATTGACCAGTATAACAAATGAACACTACGGCGATTGTTCCTTGCATCAAGGACACGTACATTTTATCCCGATCCCATCGTCACCAGTGAAGCCAACCTATATATATTTCCAGTAGTATGGAAGTGTGTGGGAACAAATCAAAACACAGAGCAATTTAAAATCCATCGGTGTAACAACTTCAAAAATGAAGGTAGAGGTAGGCACAAAAACCAACATCCATACATATGCAACAGCTCGTCCCACAGCATATACATATACAGTACAATTATATACATTTCCACGTAATTACACGCCTAACAATACATAAAATCCCTGAATATGTACATACATCCCTAACAATATAAATCCCAAAGGACCACTCATGTATCCCAAATATCTTTGACCGTTGTAATTACTCCTCCCGCCTATCCATTTCCTCAAAAAATAGTAAAAAGTATAACCCTCTCTATCTCTATACCGCTCTTCTACGCAACGACAACAGCACTAAAAACAGTATAATACATATATACGGTCTAAAATCCCCTCCGGCGTATCATGCTATAGCACTCATAATAACAAATCGGGTTAACATATCCATAAGTTATGGATCAGTCACTGGGGCTCGTTAAGAGTAAATTAATCTACTAATATCCCGGTGTCACACTATCTCCCAACCCTGGCAGTTGTCAACAACATCAACAACAACAGGAGCGCGGACCACAGCAAGGATGACAACAACGGGAGGAACGGCAAAGAACGAGCGAGAGGAACGTCAACAACAACGAGAGTAAAAAGTGCATGCAAAAGTATACGCAGCGCTGGGGCATATAGAGGAGAAAACACAGAGAGTTTCACAAATATCTTATATAGTGTTTACTTGCCTGAGGATTTGTTTTAGTTGATGGGTGAGGTCAGTCATGGATTAATTTTTTCCGAAATCTCTCATTCACAATAAGACGACGACAGTCACTCAGGTGGATTTTTGGAATTTGGGGAAAATATTTGTATAATAACTCTTTTCATTTTGGGGGATTTTTACGTTTCCAGGGGATGAGAAAGAAGAACTGCGTAGAATTTTCCCCAACGTGTATGTACGTAGCGAGTGTTTATTTGTACACGGGAGAAGAGTGAAGTGGAGAGTCAAGAAGAGTGTGTATAATGTTATGAGGTTCGCAGGCAGAGAAGATGTGTATGCTGTGTTTGTGTGTGTGTGAATATACGTGTGTGTGTTAAAATTGTGTTGCGATCTCTCTCTCTTTCACATACAAGCGTTGCCTAAGAAAGCTCAGTTTCAAGTGTTAGAGACTGACTGCCGAGTTGAAGGAATAGGAGCCCGGCTCAAACTTCGCAGCTACAGCTGGGTTGGGTTTCCCTTTGCTCTATCTCTGCAACATGTCAAAATACAGATTTGGGGAAGGGGGACAATCCTTTGATGCCGGCTGTACCCTCGATCAACACCGTTCGAAGCTTCAACATGGCTGACTCGAATGGGTAGCTGGCAACTCTGCTGAGGAGCCAACACCTATAAGCCCACAAGGAGGGCAGAAACAGCTGATGATTGCATGACGTCACACGCCGATGACCTCAATTACGTACATACACAACACCACCTCCCCCCTCCAAACTCTCGCAACTTACCCTCCCCTCCCCCACCATAATTCCCATGTAGACCTACAGTATAGATATGAACATTCTCATATTGATGCCTGGCTCATCTTGTTTCCCGTGTGATCCTCCGGTGTAATCCTCAATGACTTTTCCATAGTCAATTCAATGTACATTCAGTACCATTTCTGAGATTGTTTTTATTACGTCGAAAGGAATTGTTTATTTGGAGATACATATTCACATTTAAATCATGTTTATATAGAGAATTGTATTTTAATTCAGTGTGCATAGGATTTTTCCTTGTTTAAAGGGAAGAGATCTCCGTCGTGCACAATAGTATTAGGGATCTCCGTAGTGCATTATACATATGTATGTATTTGCGTATTGAAAGTGGAGATCTGCGTAGTACATATTGGGGATTCCTTAACAGTGCATAAACATACGAGAGATTCCTTCATAGTGCACAATACATATGAGAGATTCCTTCATAGTTCATAGTGCACAATACATATAGAGATTTCTGCATTGTGCATAATGAATTTTTAATTCTTAATGAACAAAGACCGCATAACCCTTGTATGGAAACACTATGCAAAACACGCTGTAATATGCATATAATATTTTGCAGTGCATACAAAATTAAAACATTATACAGGATGCATTGTGTATAAGGGCATCCATTAGTAGGCAATGTCTTCAAGCATTTATTAATATGGATGTGGTATACTGGAGGTTTTTATGCATAGTGCATAAAAATTGTATGCACTGTACTATGGCATAAATAAGTATGCATACTATTTTCACATGTACTTATATATTCGTATTTGGGTATACTGTAATACAGCATTTAATAGTATGTACTATAAATGGATAATGGACATTTATTATGCATTGTGTTTTCGTATGTATTAGCGTGTACCGTAATAGGGTGTGCATAAGTATGTAAAAGACATGCAAATATATGCATAGAGAATATACTTATAGCTGTCACATGTGAAATGTTCGTTTTTAGGTGTGCATGGCATTAATAAGTTGAGCAGAAGTTGTTAAGCATTAATAAGTATGGGACTAACTATTTTATGGTCGATGTTATATGCATAATCCGCCAGCGACCTCATCTCGTAGCCAATGTTATATATGGCAGAGCCACCGGTTTCCTTTTCAAAATAAATCGTAAAATCAAACATCGTTGGGTATTTACTTAACCCGCGATCAAGTATCCAATTTGTGTAGTCAGTTTCATATTTCCTCGTTCCTCATCTGTTATCAGCACGAAGGGAAGGCTGCTGCTGGATATACATTAATAAACACTGTATATCGTAGTTATATATTTACGATCGAGAGTTTGGATGTATTTGCGTCCGTGCCCTGGAAAATTTGAGCTCGCTTGAGTAATAGGAATTGATGGGTCATCATTTACAGCATGACTCTAACTCTGGGCTTTCAAGTTTTAGTTGGGTTATAACGTTACACTGTGTGTGGATAATTATACAGGAGGATGTAAAAGGGAGTATGAAGATTTATAAATATAGTAATGACAATAAATGACAAATTGTGCAAATGACTTTTTGACCCATTTTAACAATTATTTTTTTGCTCATGTTTTCCTCTCTGGGGAACTCTATGTGCATGTCTTGAGGTGATGGGTGAATTAATTATGCAAAAGCATGAGAAGGTATTTATTGTCAGTGTAAGCGAAACTCAAATGAGTGAAATAAATATGTATCTGAGATTAATGAAGTGTCAGTAGCCTCTGTTGTAATTGATTATAACAATTAATTTAAAACCTTTTAGAGCGTACATGCGAAGAACACCCGGAGGAGATGATAAAATCTTCCTGAGTTTGTTTTTTATTTTTATTTCGAGGGGAGTTGCATTTATACAAAAGTATATTAAAGTTTATGTGTGTTGATAAGGAATTGAAAGTGTAAACACTGCTAAATATTTTTTATCTTTGTCATTAACACTCAGATAAAATGTTACTTTGACTTTGTCCAACTGATTTACTCTTGTGATACACTCTCCTCTATACACTGTTGTAATAAATGTGTGAGGGACGTCAATATGTATGTATGTACGCATGGAGGAGGGAGGTTGATGTTGTAATAAGGCAGAAGGGCAGATGAAATATGTAGTAAAATTATTATGGTGAGAAGAATTCTATGTATAACGTTGTACTTTCAGCAGCAGTACAGCATATATGCTGTATAGTCCTTGAGTAAAGAAATATTGTGTGTACATTTCTTAATGCACAGAAATATTCTATGAACATGCCCTAAGCAAAGAAAAATTTATATGCATGCTTTAAATAAAGAAATATCCATTATGCAAGCTTGAAATCAAGAAATATTCTATATAGCTTCCTTAAGTAAGAAAGAGAATTCTTGTGTATACAGTCGTACGAGGAAAAAACAAGGATTAAAAATGAAAACTGATAAGATCCTTTGCTACTCACTTTGTGTTTATTCGATAACCAAATAAGGGCTAATAATAGTATACTGTGTTATGGCTCTCTGCAATCAAAGCAGTGTGGTTTATTAGTAAACGAGGATGTAATGATGCCGGAATGGGCAGTATTAATAAATATACATACAAAGGAAACTTGCATTACAAGCCTAGCTGTTCACTTCTTAGTTTAAAGAGTCAGTGTTACACAATACACATATGATATGCAATGTGCTGAGCTAGGAGGTTATCTACATATGGCATAGGATATAGCAATGATGTAGGGAGAGAGAGAGTCAAGTAAATATAAAGTAAAAGGGTTATAATAAAAAAGGAAGAGCAACCATAGAGATGTGTTTCTGTACAATTGAGCATATTCTCTCTCTCTCTCTCTCACTTTTTCTCCTGCCGAAGATCATGTACAGGGGCGATTGACCTTGTTTACTTCCCTTCTTTCTTGTGCTTCATACGCCCCAGACTTAGTTACATCACATCTACAATGCACACACACTGGTGGAGGTTGCATTATTTCTAAAACTGTGCTGCACTTATACAATCAACGCCTCGCACTTGACAATTCTAAAACGAACTGATTTGAATCTCATTAACAAAGAGCTAATTAACTAATTATTATACTTATTAACAGCTCCTGATGAGCATTCTGATACCTTACATTGCTCAACCAATGCTGATATAGAGTAAATGATGACGTTTCCAAGTCAAACACATACGATGAGTATCTCGTATTATGTTATAATGATGTTTTGCTTATAGTATGTTCTTTATTTTATTCCAACCATCCTTCCCTATAAGATTTAATCTTTGTATGTCTAGTTTATTAGTTTAAATGCTGTATGCAATGTGTGAAATGCTTGAGAGGAGAGCAGATCACGAAAAATTTCCCATAAATATTCAATATTCATGGATTGTCAACTCCCTTTTGATTTTCCCTTCATGCATCATTGCTCTTGTTAGATCGGAAAGAGTTACAAGTAATATGACGATTAATTGCATATGACTCCTGACAGCACAATACTATACGAGCGGGCCTACATGGAGATATGCAAATAGCTACAAAATACAAAAGCTGTACAATGTTCCACGCATCTCAGGTATCACATGCAGGCAGGTGGAAATTGAAATGCACGTCACATTCCGGCATACATCAATATAATATGGTGCTTAATAATATTCTATAGCGTGTAGGAGTGACAGGAGAGAGATTCTTTTCTGCACCTCATCTCACTCACCTTAGAACGATCATGTATACTCAAGTCAGCAGTATTCAGTACTCACCTACATACGTCCGAACTACTACTACATATGTACATGTATTATAATTACACGCACATACTCAACTGTCAGCCCAGATGTAATTACAGCCATGTGCGTCTCTTGACGGATATTCAGGAAAGCTAATGAGAGATGATAATTCTTTCGTTACAACATTACATTTATACTATAGAGGTCTTGTCATCTCTCATCAGTATTCTCAAAATCGTGTATGTAATATTCACATTTAAAACTGTACTGGAAACATTTGGGTTTCAGTACCGTTGTGCGTGTGTTTCAAAAGTATATTATACCTCAGAGCAGATAATATAAGTTTGATTGTTAAACTTTGCAGGAGATAATTCAAGTTTAATCATTAGACATTAGAGTACACTTTATGAGTTACTTTATGTGGTGGATGAACCGGGAGTGAGAACCCAGGTGATACTGAATATATGATTATGGATTATTTCATCATCAAACACGCCACACACATAAGAAACCCGACAAGCAGTCTTTGTGAAACTTTGAAAACGACGTTATAGAAGTTTGCTTTGGAGAGAAACAGCAAGAGAGAGAGATGAGAGAAACAGGGAGAGAAAAATAGTGAGAGAGAGAGAGAAAGAAAGAAGAGAGAGAACGGCCTTGCGAATTACCGTGTGCTTTAATACCTATGGATCGTATGTATTCAAGTCAGAGAGTCACGAGTTCTTCCAGTTTGCAGCCTCACGCCCTGCCTCCCTGTCCTTTGATAACCAAAGAGTCAAGGGAATGATGCATGGTGGAAGCTGTCAAAAGCACTACAGAGCAGTAAGTAATTTAACTAATTATGAGCTGACTAATTGATTTTGATAAAAGTTTGAGTTTCTAGGGCATTTTAGCTAACTTTAGTTAGGTTAGCAACAGGGAGTGTGTCGCGAAGGTCCGATGGGGCAACGGGGCTTCGGCACGTGTCCTCAATGCTCAATACGGTGGAGCCGGCTTACATAGTCATTCCTCGTTCGTGAACCTCGGCTACACAGCTGATCAGCCTACACAGCTCGGATAGGGAAACAGCTGATGAGAACAACAACCGAGCTTTTGGCCGGAGAGTCCATGCTCACGGTATATAGGAACATGAAGCAGCATATACGAGAGGAGCGAAGCTGCATAACAGCGTTGTTGCTGCGCTTTATACAACGCAGCTGATACGGCCTTCGTCCTTTGGAACAGGCTTCTCCTGTATATAAAATAGAACGTTAACGCTGCTTTACGGGCTTCTCCTTTACTCTTTTAGACGTATACATGTTTATGGTCTCTTCTCTACTGTTTTCGTTTGCTCTGCTCCTTGCAACTCCTCCATAAAACTTGTTTTCATGCATACCACATACTCTGTTGTTACCTTGGTTTTATTTCTTTCTTTTCATCAATCCGTCGAGGAACTTCCAACGAAATTGTAATAAACGTAGTTATTTCAACACTTTCCATACCTATATAGATTGCGTTTCCTATGTAAAGTGTGAGGCAATGTATTTATGACAATATGCTCCCTGCTTTATTTGCACAGTACTACTTATATCCGTAGCCTTTTATGTATTTAGTAGGTTATAGCTTCGATATTGTATTTAGTACTTACATATACTTAGTACATTATAGTTTGTATTTCATGCTTCTAATGGTTTCCAAGATTTAACTCCTCAATGGGAATCATATTTCGCTGCTTTTAGTATAAGTACTTAGGGTGAGGAAAGCATTCTGTAAACTTTATTTCGATGAACCAAAATAACAACTTTTGGCATACATGATGGATAAAAAACGTACTTTTGCAACGCAAGGCTTGTTGTTTATAACTTCAATTCGATGAACTTTTAAGTATAGTAACGAAACGTGTTGCTTTACTTATAGTTATAAGACGGGTAGCTATCGCTTTAATACGATGAACAAAAGCAATGATATGAGTAAGTTTTAACTTGAAGAACATGCAGGAGCAGCAACCTAAATAGGTAGCTCTACAGATGTACTGTAATTGCAGCAATTCGATGGACAGAAGTAACCTTATAGTTTTTACATGGATGAATAGAAGCAGCAATAGCTTTCAATATTATAACTTGTTTATAGGAAACACGATAAAACATCGGTATACATTATAGCTTGATACAGTATAGTTATGTATAGGCATCAGGATACATAAGCTTGATGTTGATACAGCAGAGTGTATAGTGACTAATGTGCCTCGGAGTAATTTTAATGTGCAGTCACTTTTTTCCTGGACTTTTAGAGCCAGACGTTAAAAGTAATTACATAGTAACTTGGTTTTATACCTTGTACTAGTCATCATTTTCTGGACGTCAATGTCCCTGTTATAGGGAATTTTTGCGTGTGTGTGAGTGCAGCAACAACAACAACAAGTGGGCACACGTTCCACGTCCTGTGTTTTTTATATCTGCCTATACATGTCGGATATGGCATAGGTTCGTTTTACATGTAATTACAACTTACTAGTGTACTTTTACGTTCGTATCGTTGGATTAATCAACCAAAATAGCCTCATGGGAAAATGAAGTAAGTAGATGTATTGCAAATCCTGGTGGATGTTTTTCCCTCTCGTGTATTCTTAACAATAAATGTAGTCATTCCGTCCAATTCTCTCTGTAATTGGTTTTCGTTGCACACAAGTAAATACGTAGTATGGTAGTGGTTGACCTATGCTGTAGTAGTGCTTCCTGTTTCAGGGATATTATGGATATTATAATAATACCCTGACGTCACATGTATCACTGGAAGTAGTATAACTTTACCTACGTTTTACGCTTGTAGCATTTTACCTTTGATTTGAGTTTATGCTTGTGATGACGTTAACGTCGATGGCTGGTACGAGCACACGATTTATATTCCTTGAGGATAATTCAAGTTTGTCAATACTAATGAAAAGCGGGATTAGGTCTTTACTTTATATTCCATAGTATTTGACAAGTGCATATATAAGGTTTCTCTCTTGTAACTCGCAATAACAGGAAAAACAACAAAACAAAAGAAGATTGAATTATTCCAGAGCATGATCCAAAATTGAAATTATTTCTAATGCATAACAAGAAAGTGGTTCTACGGTAGCACTGCTTCAGTTCTTCAACAACTCGTTAGTTCTAGGTATATTTATACATGGTTTTGGAACTGCTAAGGACCTGAGCCTTATGGTGGTGGTTGTGGTTAGAACAGAGCATGATTACTTGGTGGAAGTAGGGAGAAGATGAAGAGAGAAAGTCACAAGCATTGATCCTGCTTTGAAATTGAATTCATTTTCGGGCTCGTGGCTCAAGCCAACCATATAGTTTTCTGTATGTTGTACACCGGAGTAACATGGAAAGTTACTGGAAAGTCGGTGACTTTAGATAGTTTTTCAAGAGCTGTACCTCCTCCCGTTGACCCACTTTCCGATTGCCTTCCCTGGTGCATCCAACAATAAAAGTGGAACTCCATCCACAGAGCCTTGTTTTCCACCATCATCACTTTTTCAGTTTTCAATACACATCCATTAAACTAGCTTCAGACAGCAGATATAGAAGTTACCATTGTGCTAGTTTCCGCTTTTCGGGTGCTGTGTATTGAAGTATCCATAATAGGAAATAGCTATATAGGTAGTCAAGACAACGCTGTTATCAAACAACAATATCGCCAACCTAGTATTTTTATCGCATCGAAGATATATCTCCATGCATAAACTTAAAAAGGAGCTCAATTCCTTCAACTAGTACCTACATATAAAAAGTAAACCTGGCGAACCTTTAAAGCCGTTGCTTTTCACATCACACGCAGCTGAAATCTGTGAAAGAGACGCGGGAGAGAAAAAGCCCGATTACCATCAATCGATTACATCACATCACAACACAAAAAATACTCTCAGGTTCTGGATTTACATTTTTGAGCCTGGTTCGTCCTTATAGATATTGTCATGCCAGGCTGTCATATTCGTTATCATAAAATTCTGCACGGGTGTACTTTGCTTCTTGGTGTTCCAACTGCAGTAGCATGAGTTCATTCAGATATACGGGAAGAAGATGAAGACGCGTGTATAGAACAGGAAACAGCTGAAAGTGAAGTACAGATATTCTATGTAGGAGTTATTGAGCAAGCATTCAGCAGGGCTTCAACACAAGTACTCAGCACTTGTACATATGTATAATTGTTTGGGCTACTTGTAAGGCTATGTATAAGGGTGAGGAATACATAATAGTATATAGTTGAATGATGATTTATATATGACATATAAAATAATTTTATACGGCAGTTATATGTAGTTATCTATCATGCCCAGTGGTCATTTTCTAAAGAAATGGAATTGAGGTGAGGGGACTTTAATCTCCACGTGCCCCATGGTATAATATATAGTGAATGTCTGCATGCAAAATTCAAAGCTGCTATCAATTAACTCTGCAAAGACTGATGAATCCTGACAAGCTCCGATAAGATGATCACGCGTAGTGCATCATTAAAAATTTAACTAAAGGAATACATTCACCAAATTATTTCACAACACTCCATGGGGTTTCCGGCGGCTGGATCCATGCAATGTTAACTTTATACAGTGGAATTACCATATTGCTGGCAGATGAAGGTAGTAAAGAAGGATTTTCAGTCTAATCACAATACATACTGCTGCCACTACTGTGTACTAATGCTCGAGAGCGAAAAGACTCGAGAGAGTAAAGTGCTTCATTAAATCATGCATAAGAAATAAGGAGCTATACAGGGAAAATGTGTCCGTGTGCAAGAGAAAGACACCAGAGTTAAAACTTATGGAGTTAGTAGATACAATCCAAAAAGTTTCAACTAATAATAATACGCGTTTGAACTTGTCTCTAATAGTAATTTTTCCTCTGCTTTCAAGCCTCTCTGCACCATTTAGAGCACGTATGTGTACTCAGGCCTATAAAACTATCTGGGTTCTATAAGCGTAGATACTCTTTACATTTGTGAATTTGTCATCGTCCCCGATTGATATAACGATTTGGAAAGCTCATTAACCAGGAGCGGTGCTAACACACTTTGCGATCCTGTTCCCAAACTTAATCTTCAGGAATTACCCTTTGATAAAAAAAGTTAAAACTTTTACTGTGTACAACTTCCGTTGAGTGCTAAAACTGTTTCAAGTCAGCAGTAATTATTTTAATGGTTATCATTCATATTTCCCTTTGCAAACTACTTAATACTAATTGGTTATTTCAACAGGCGATGAGATATGAAATGCCTTGGAGAGAGAGAAAATATTACCATAAATACGCGACACGACAAGAAGTAGTTCATCTTGCTTTACAAAACCAATGGAATCGCATTAAAGAGGGAATATTACAAGTTGCTATATAGCGTGCCTTATCATGCGTGACATTAATGCGTCTGTGATGATGTTCACTGATGACTACTGTATAATTTAAAAATTTTCAATCAATATCTTCAGCAACAACGTTTTGGTGGTGTGAGGGCAACAACGTGTGCGTAGTACCGTCATCACAGTCCTCGTCATTGCTGGAGGATTCCAGATATTTGAGGGCTTCTCTCCTCCTGCTTCCTCATCCCGGATGACGATGACCCCAAAAATTCTACAGCTGGAACTAGGACAACCACGTGTTTCTTCCCGAAAAGGGTCCTTGCCATCAAAGAATTGGGTTACATCTCTGCTCCTCCGGCTCCCTGCACGCTCCTGCACGCACTCTAGAAACTTATTTGCTGACGATTCCTGTTCGTCGGCTGAAAAGTGTGCCTTTGCCTTTAATGTACTATTCTTCTGCAAATGTTCCTTTTTACCTTTAATATTCTAGCCTGCCTCATGCTCCTTTCCTTTTAATACACTATCCTGCAAATGCTCGTTTGCTTAATGACCTATACTGAACTATGTATAGTTACACTTATACTACCGATTCTACAGTTGGAGGGCTTAAAGTCCCGGCAATAAAGTGTAACCAATTGTACTGCCGGAGAGTAATATTCAGAACTCTCATCATGACAGTGTATGCCTGGTTTTGTCTACATTGCAGAAGAAATTAGGCCCTAAAAAAGCTCCGCAGTAATTTTTTTCTGTATATTCTGAATTAATATCCTGATTATAAAGAAAAGAAAATACGCGAATAATATTTACTCCAGTACATACTATAGAAATGGTAGTTGTTCAGTGTGATAAACAAAAATACAAATTATTGTTAGGATTGTATGGTTTACGATTAATCCCAACCTATTTGTAGTAATTTACCGCTATGCATTCTCCATGTCACACAATCACATGGCAGGAACGAATTATGTTTAGCAAAGGGAGTTCATTGAGAACGAATTGATTTTCCAGGACGCTCTGCGCTTCCCAGTGCCAGCAGGTATGTGTTGTTACAGTATGAAACAAAGTATAACATGTATAAATATAATGACTTAAAACGCTAACATTACTGCTCGGTAGAAAGTTACTTATAAGAACATGACAGCAAGAGGTTGCTTTGCGAATGAAAATGCGCTGGAGCAAACAGATATAACACGGAGATAGGACCGCTCCGAAATGTTCAATGTTTAGCATGAAAATGAACCATTCATAGCATGATTCCTTCCATTCAGTTTTCCTTCATGTGCCCGGAACACCAGGGTATCATATGATTACCCATCGCCGATCTGCACGGTACATCTACCAGTCCTCTGCACACAGTAGCAATAATGCATGAATCATATTAATTACATTCGAAAGAGACCAGAGAAAATCAGCATGGATTCTACACGGTTCCATCCACCTCATCATAATATCCGTCATTCTATGTGCATTTCACCATCGACCCGACTCCAAGGTTTTCGCATGTTTTTTACATTCTACCATTAGATTTGCTAAATTGAGGTTCTAACCCGATATGTACACACGTTTAAGCATACGAACCGAGCTCTTGCAATCGTAATGCTTATTATGCATGCCAAAAGAACATATGTTTTGTATTACAAACCAAGAATTTATTTACTTGTTCCCAAAACCCTGGTATATTATCTTTTTCCCTTCTTTTCAACTAGAAAGTAAATATCCTCGGATATTAGCTTGCCTGAATCAAGTTACAAGGAAATTTGCAACCATACAATAATATTAAAAGCAATACAATACCATCAGGAAGGTTTGGTTCTTGAAAAAGTCAATTTATTGTCTATATCAATAACCCGAATCAAGTTTCGGAGAGACGACGTAATCATCCGGAAAAGTTTCAGGAAGGAGAAATGTAAAATAGAAACGCAATCAAATGCTGGTTCCTACTTCCGGGAAACTTGATCGAACCCAAGGTTTCATATGTATATTTAAAGACAAATTGTTGATACAACTAGCAAGGTTTTCAAGGAAGAAACAGCTCATGAATTTACGTGGAGAGTGATTTCTCAAGAGGATTCGTATTCATAGCCTGTGTAAATGTCTATCTATACAGGAACATACGATTCACTTCCGTCTTTAGTCTACTTTTGTGTGATTGTGAAAATCTGGAAAGTCCCAGTGTGGTCGTGGTGTCCTAAGTTCCGATACCCACCCACCCGTCCATAGCATGTCTGTGGGTCATAAAGGCTGAACAACAAGAGTAAAGCTTCCATTATATTCCCCCAAGTAATTAGTAAGCTCCAATCCCTACTTACGCATTACGAACCACATTAGCGGCTAAATTATGATTATTTAACACGTAAATTACAATCCGTCACATTTTGTGCACTTTCATCTGTATAAGTAATATGATTTTTCAGGAGCAGCTTGTATGAACTAAGCAGGGATTACCACACATCAAGATCCACCACGGACACTCTGCTCTGTAATTATATTCCATGGGTGTTTTAACTTTGTGGAAGCGGTGCTCTCGACCCGATACTTTTTACCGCACATTTAAACGCATACTACTATCGTATCTGCGAAGCATACAAATACATCCTCAGATGTCCCTGCCATCTTCAGTTGCAAAAATGTGGTGCACCATATAATCCATAAAATGATAAAAACATCAATGTTAATATACTTACATAGACGAATATTTGCTTTTCATTTCCGTATGTAATTGCCATTTATTTCGTTTATTCATGTTTGACAGTATCTAAAATGCTTGAATTCCTACTTATTATGAAAAAGAATAATAAAATGTTAGATAGGTTCTAAATTATTACTCTTATTGTACTTCACATTCATTAATCCACTAGCGGGGGCCTTGGAAAAAGAGGAAAACAAGTATATAAACATTAGGTGCAATAACAAGAACCTTTACATCCCTCACACAATAACATTAGCAGAAATAGGCTAACTATGCCTACTGAACAAAGTTATCATCACCCACGCAAAAAAAACTTTGCAGACTATATATTTAATGGTAATAGGCACTAGATTTTATTGATAAAGAATAATAAAAAATAGTTGTGAAAGAAGAAGGAAACCTGCATTCAGAATTCTGAACATTTCATATCATAATATTAATAAAAGGAAAGCAATAAAACTAACAAGTATCGATTTATTTTATCTGTATAGCCTAGAAAACCTCATAAAACACGTTGGGACTTAAGTAAACATCTCTGTCATCATCAGACAGTAATAAAAGTTGAGAATAGAACACCTCTCGTGTATTTTTTTCTAATTTGTAACATAAAGTACTAACAACTAATTTCCACCTTCTCCTATAAAAAACCAGCGTTTTTTAATCTTTAATAAAGTGGTGAGAAATATAATATTTACAAACGGTTTACTTACATGCAATTTTAATTACTGCAAATTGCAAATGCATAATGCTGCATCGTTAATGTTATTTAAAAGTTGGATAACAAATATAATAAACATACATAAATAAAAAATACATAAAGTGTGGCGGTGATGTTTACTAAGTACAAAATCAGATATTATTATAATAAAGATATTTTTCACACAGAGAAAACTACGCAGGTTGAAGTATCCTTTGTGCTTTTAAACAACTCTTTTGATTATTATTACTAATAATATAATTATTGTAATTTTAACTTATTTCCATCCTTTCCGCCATTTTTCCGCAGCCGAGTACTCCGTCATGGGCTTTCCAGAAACACCACAAGTCCCGATTCCAACCCGACCGTCGACGGTTTCCGGGGATGCAAATATACTTTTCTTCTTCGTTTTAATTATGCCTTTCTTGGACTATAATTAAAAAAACCCGTGCAAAAACATGAATTAATTAAAAGCGGGACCAATGGTTATTCATAGAACAGGATCGATTTTGAAGCGCAAACAATACAGGGAACCACCTCCTAAAGAATTACATAAATACTTAAACACACCAATATATACATGTAGCTACTAAAATGACAGAAAATCTTTACAAAAATTCTAATAATGTAGAATTCAGAATGTAAAATATTGAAAACTACACAATACAAAGGTGCTTAAACAGGAGAATATTACTTACAGAGAAGTTAAGCCATTTCTTTTTCTCCTTTTCCCTCTCCTGCTCTTGTTCATCAATACGGGCCTGTTTCTTCTGTTTTCTCTTCTTCAAATATTCCTTTTGTTTTAACAAGGCCTGTTTCCTGTAAAAGGCGTAAAAAATAATACGCTAAGTAAATATTAATTTTCAATTTTGGCAACATTTCAGTCAATCAACGAAATAATTCCTTGTGTTTTATTGATTCACCTCGTAATAATTTACAGGCACACGTTATGTACTCCTACATTTTCAATTCGATAGCCAGCCTCTATAACATCAACATCATTTAGAATTTTGTTTGTCGGCTGTAATACTTTTCATACAATATGAATAAATCGATACACGGGAATATATAACCGTCCGCATAATTACTTATTATCTACTTTTGACGGACGGGTGCTTAGGGAACCATCAATCAGGTTCGACAATATTAATGAAATGGACTGTGTGGTGACAGAAATATGTTCTGGAAGCGTTAAAAGCGACCAAGTGAGTTGAGTCAACATTTGCATTATTACATAACTACTAAGCACGCATATTGTTGTGTCAACTCATTTTGATCCAAAAATTCTGCTACGATTAGATATTCTTTAAAGCTCAATAAGACGGGGGTATAGGGGTATTTGCCTTGTGCGTGTTTGTCCATCGCCTGCCTTTTACACGACTCCTAAAAGTATCCGATACCGGTACCGGCAGTAATAATTATTATTATACCGGTGTTTATCTACGATGTATAGATATACTAAGCAACTAAGCACCAAGGTGAGTCGGTGTACTTCATATATACATAAGATCTATATAGAATCGCTGCTCCGGTCTACGAACCATTTTGCACCGTTTACCCTTTTCCTGCCCTTCAGATAATAACTCGGTATTAGATATACGCTTGTACCTTCAAACTTGTAATCATAAGTGGAAACCTTCATTTATTTTCTCCGGTCATTGATATTATTTATCATATGGAACATCAGACATCAAGTTGTGCATGTAATCATCTACATTCCTTGGGACAGCTGTCACACACATGAACCAAATCCAATATATGAAACCTGAACCTGCTACTATACTAGTAGCTTTTGTTCGCCCCTGAACTGTGTACGAAGAAGAATTGTCTAATAACATTGGATAACCATATATATAGATATATAAGACTTCAAAGAAACATTGGAAGCGAAACCTTCGAAGTTACGACTACGACGGAACTTTCATCAGGAATGCCAACGCCAAGCATAATAACGGAATACTTTTGTAGAAGATGTCAATACTTCTTCTGAAGAAACAGCAGTAATTTGATAATGGATTCATTTCATTTTGATCAAAAGAATACAATATGATGTCTGTTGATTCGGTTGTGCTTCACCTGTCAACCCATGTAACATCCGCTATACTAGCTACCCAAGCTAAAACTTATGTATTTCTATTTCAGCATTCTAGCTACATGCACTCTCTGCAAATTATGAATAAATTCCTATATAATCTATGTACTTCATCTACGTGACTTGAATATTCGACATATGTAAGTATATTTGAAGCAAATGTCATGACAACCCAACCTTTTTACAGCATATTGCAAAAAAATAACTTGAAACAGGAGTCATAATTGTTATGACAAGAGAACTAATATAACAGACGGAGTACTTACATGATGGAAAGAGTACTCATATCATGGAAAAAGCTGCAGCGCTAATGGAGACAGACATTCTCTACACTCCATACCTATACATAAATTTACACGTACTTACAATTACAATAATGATAAAAGTTGACAGAAATAAAGGGAAGTAGTTAATTCGTAATTATAGAAGAATGCCTGAATATGAACAATAATAATTGATTAGGGGAAATTGGCATCTGGACTACTTCTCCCGCACCATGCTCTTTCCACTCTATTAACTTACGCAAGACTAAAACATCAGTAATATCGACCTTCAGGGTACGGTTCTGCACGACCGAATTCTTCCTTTATATATAAGAAGATATGGAGAAAGTGTCTATTGTACGTATATCTATATATTTCAATCTAACCCTAAGAAATAATTCACACTGTTTGTTGTACCCAGCTCTGTAAGTAATAAGTATACATATTGGTTTCCAGAGGTTGAAACAAGGATACTCCGAAGGATCGATTTAATTTTCTGCAAAAACATTTCCCTTCGTTCTTTTCTTTTCCTCATTATATGCATGCTATACTGATGTAGTCCGTTTAACTCGGCGTGGTTCACATGCTAAACCTTTTGCACACCACACACACACACGTAAAGTATGTATATACATCAACTTGGACGAAATAGAAATATCAACTTTTAGACGTGCAAGTTAATAATATATAATAGGTACATGGATTCTTGTCGCAGACGACAGCTCATATAATAAAGTTCGGTGTGCTTCAATAGTGGAAAGAGTCTTAAATTGAAAGAGCATAGAACCTATTGTTCGGCCTGTTAGTTTATAAAAAAAAGTTTTGTGAAAAGGTAATTACTGATTTTCGCAACTACCCCCAGACAGACATGGACAATCAACTCCGAACATGTAACATATATGCATATACATAGTAGAGGTAAAATGTTACAGAAGGAGAATAAACATTTAAGCAATTATACCATGCGAATCCATTCATAGGCGATCCATAATAATACTGTGTGAGAGACTTCCCTATTGCTTCTTTTGCTCCTGCCTAATACCTACATTATACAACCGTCTCTTATTGGCATCGTGTGTTTTCCTTGAAATGGAAATCGATAGAATGCATAGGATTACATCAAGTTTTAACTGCAATTTAGAGATACGAGCCGTGTGTATAGCGTATGAACGAAAAATATTTTCTACCTTCGCCTCCAGCCCACCGCATTGTATATTGCATTGCATGATTACATCCCGTATACCAAGAATACTAATTTGTTTTCGCGAGAAGGGATTTCAGGGAAATAGTACAAATGGAACGATGAGCTCCTGGCTGGAAATGTAGCCTGTCCTGAACAGGACAATCTAACAGGGGAAATTAGTGGAATCTGGGAAATAAATCACACATCTTACTCAAAAACTCATGGGAACGGCAGGCAGGTCGTGGAATTTCCTACTCGTCCAGGACAAGATGCTGCTCTCTTATAAGCAGCATTACATACGATAACATAAATATTGCACGGACATCTGTATTGCTACCACACAGCAGCGTGAGGGAAATAGCACATTGAAATGCAATTTCTAAGTTCTCAGTATTGATCCACTAATGCCATGAATAATATACGAGCTAGTTTTAGAAATTAATGGCTACAACCGCTATATGACTAGTTTACGTTCAACATGCAAAACCTAGATAATTTAATGATTACGATTCGAAATTGCCTACTTAAACTTGCACAAATGCGCTGTTGAACGATTGATTTCGGCTGATTACATCGAGTAAACTGCAAAATTACATACACTTGCGTTTACTAATTACTTTACGACTGATTATCGTCAAGAAATAGTTCGAACGCCTGAAATGTCTACGGTTGAATCAAATGGGAAATAGTTTCAAGTGTTCCTTATGTACTAACGCGGTCAGTTGTACTGTTTAAGTAATTGTTCTATGCCATGGTTGAATATTACTTAGTACGACTGATATAAATAATCAACGGAATTACTAATACTAATTTTAGTACAGCTGTAGATACGTGTACTTGCAACAAGAGGAAAAATGCAAGATTTCAAACCGAGTCAGGAACTAACTTTACAAAAATTGTATCTCATTCGGTATGCGCGACCGGCGATTTCCCTAAGAGATAAAAACACATAAACCTATTTGTACATCATGTCCGTGTCAACGACACACTCAATTCATGCTTAATGACCATACGTGTTCCTAGCCTATTTGCTGAAATATTTGCAGGCCGAATCTTACTCTTGTATATGACTGGGGGTACGAAGTAGGAGAATGGCAAGAACGGATGTAAATTTTTATGTAAACTCCTACGAAACTAAAACCTTCGCAGAAAGTAATAATGTTGAAAGGACTTTTGAATTATTGAACTAGCTTTGACGTACCGGTGCGGCCTACACTAAACTGAATGCTTTATAACCTAACCAAGGTCGAGATGAAAAATTATTGGCGAGCTTACCTTTCAGCAAGCGTTTCTTTAGGAGCCGGTCGTTTCAGTCCGGCACTACTGGAAGTGGCTGCCGCCTCTCGGCCATCTGGAGTAGATTTAGGCTTCTTACTAGCAGGTTTCAACGTCGCAGCATCAAGTACTTCCCCATGGGAATATCCGACAAATCCTACAGATACTCTGCCATCCGAATGCATTTCCTCAATGATAGCTTCATAGGATTTGCCATCTTCAGTCCAAGTAGCTAAACATTTATCGCCTACTTTCCAATCCGTTTCGCTAGGACCTTCTATTTTATACAGAATTCATTATTAAATCTACCGTCTCTCCTCTAGTAAGACAGCTGCTGTAAAGGACAAAAAACACCAACTAAAGAGTAAGTTTCCTTCGACTCCAATGCCTTTGCCCCTTTCGGGTAGCTGTCACATTATATGACTTTACAAAAGGTATGCATAGGTTACCTTGACTGACTTCCGCTTCCATAGGGCCATTTCCTGAATTTACTAACAACTCCTTCGTTAAATTAATTACTTCCTCCAGATCAGTTTTCAACGTTAACAATTCTTCATTTTGAGGATCAGATGTTAATGCCGCGTCCACCTGGAATTGCCAAATTCAAAATTAGATTTACGACAGATACCAAAAATGTTATTCATTACGTACAATATTTATTCATTTTAATTAAATTCAACATTAAAACTATTCGTAATAAATCCAAATATTCTTTTTGTTCAATTTGTACCTTAAATTTTGTGATTTACAAAAATTTGAAAAAAATTTACCTGCTGGAGCTGGAGGTAATAGGAATCTAAATTGCTCTGAATATCGTCCATGTTGAGAATCTTATTGAAGCCCTTTACTTAACTATTTCATCAAATTTAATTCTATTTTGTTTTGTTTTGTGAGTGTTAAATAAAATTCCACTTTTCGCCAAAAAATATTTTTTTCAGTAATGATAGAATTTAAACCAAAGCGGGAATCCTCAGGTGACGCCAAGCAACGAAGGCCAACCTCGCGTTTCAATTTTTCGCCACGCGATGGCTCTGCATGTAAAATATTTTGTACGCGCCTCATTTCTCTTTAGACGCGAGTTTACACTCGCGGGAATCTTTCCAACATGGTGATTTCCTGTATCCTCGCACATCGGTAAAACGTATTCGCATCGCGAGAGATCCTTTATAAAAGATAGTAATTTCCTTGATCTTCGTACATCGTTAAAATGTTTTCCATCGCGAGATTCTTTTTTGTAAGATGTGATTTCCTAAATCTTCGCACATTTTTGCATTTTGCATCGGACATTTACGTTGGAAGTTTGGAAGACTTGATCTTCGCATATTGTTAAAACGCATTTGCATGGCGAGAGATACTTTCTTTGGAAGATTGCGATTTCCTTGATCTTCGCACATCATTAAAAAGTAATTTTTTAAATCGTGAAATATTTGTACATTTATCTCCTGAGAAGATTAATTTGTGTATATTCGTTAAATATAATTATTTATTCCTTTTGATCACAAGTCATGATCAAGTCAACAACAAGTCTTTCCTTATGTGATATGTCATTGGGCTAAGGAATATAAAAACGATTAATTAATTAAATTGATGTCATGCCCCCGTGGAACTAATTTCACCCAGGCCAATCGATAATGATGCTACGATTCATAAGCAACATATATGAATGAAAGAAACGTCTGTTCAGTCTGAAAGAAAACATTCCTGCTCACAGCTTGTCCAACATGTTTTAATTTGACCAGTAGAGGAATTAAATATATTAAATCGTCACACGAGATTTGACATCTGCATCACCATCAACGCTTGTGTGCAACTACTCACATCTTTATAATAAACACATGCACTCTGAAGCCATGTCGCACCCGGAATTTATTGCAGCAACTTTTTAATCAAACAAGTTTGCATTAAACTGTTTAAATGATTTTTAAAAGGTTCTCTCGTTAAAAGACTCTCTAAGTTTTATCATTCAAAGTGTAAAGAAACTGTCAACGATCCAAAAATCCGTCATATGCACAGCTGAAGATGTACATAATACAAAATACAGCTCCAAGTTTATGTAATTATGTATTTCAAGTTTTGCTAAGTCCATGCAAAATAGATGATATCCAGTTTTGAGATTGTTAACAGAGTGCAGAAAAAAGTAGGATGAAATTGTCATTCAGACGATATTAGTGAGGACAGTGCAATATGGTAAAATACGAGATTCTGCTAACGGAAGAGCGATGACATGTCAATGATTTCAACAGCCATAGGAAAATCAAGTTAAGGATATAAAAATGGGCAGCAATATATATCTTTATCAATTTAATCCTGTATCTTTTCTTGTTTTTGTAATTTTTGTACATCTGCATTTTTTGCGTCTGAACTGTGCGTACAAAATGAAGTCAATATTTCCAAATTTTTGTATAGTAAAATAAATTAAAAAATCCTAGTCGTGTTATTCATCTCATCTTTGTACTTATTATGGAGTTTATGAGCAGTAAAAATGTGAAGGAAGGTTTTTTGAATGGAATCCAACCAAATTGAAGAGAGGCATTCATATTACCCAAAAGATATCTCGGCGTCTCTGTCAGTACTTCCTTATAATACATGGGATAACACTGTATATGTGACTAAAGGCTAAAGGACATATCTGGTTACCTTATATATTTGGTAAAATGTAGAGTAGTTAAAAGATATTATATAAGATTCTCATCTTTATTTTCTGCAAGTTGTACAAAAACACAAACAAAGACAGCATTTATAAGTTTTAAATGTCGAAGGAGCGCTGTAGCTGACTCGAAATGAAACACTTATCCACATCTTTATAGCTTTTTTACACATTTTACGCATAGCCGTTCCTTGTCGCAATTTAATGAACAGCTTAGCCCAAAATGGCTTAAATGTATTTACATTATTACATACACGATTTCCTCAGAACTGGAATATAATATTAACAGACGTAATTAAATAATTTATTACGATTTCGTACAGTACATAAAGTGCCAAGTGATGAAATCCTCATGGGATTTTATTTTAAAACCTCTAATGCTCCACGTAATCAAGTTATAAATATTTTGTATGTTTTATATATATATAAAACATATATATATCTGCGTACTACTATTAGCTGTACACTGTTTTATATAATATGTGTCTCTGTTTATAACGCTACTGTGCAACCTTCTGGCAGTTCTAGCAGTAGTAGTAAATATCCTTCTGAAATCCTGACTTCCTGCACTGTAAAAAATACAGGATCGGTGTATTTATAATTTGACATTCCTGCTTTTATTAGATGTTCATCCCTTTTATTGCACTCTGTATGTTTTGTAGCATCAGAGACTGCAGGGGAAATAGGCCTGTCGTAATTTACATAGGCTGATAGAAGATAATTTGGGCTTGGAAAAAATAAGATGATGTGGTAATAACGGTTAAATAACTTTTAAATGGTGGAAATGGCTAAATGGATATAATAAGATTGTGCTGCTACGAAGTAGTAGTGCGTACATATACCCTATATATAATAAAATCTTCGCCATAAGATAGCAAAGAATATTGATGAGGCTCAATAATGGTGAATATAATAGGTAAGAGTAGGGATGGAGGAGAGACAGGAGGAGTTTTATTTTACGACAGCCTCATCTTTGGTGATCTCTTTATGATGGCAAATGCTATTAGTTGAAAGGCTCATTTTGGCATGCCTAATCTGGGAGTCCCACAAGTAATTCCTTTTCTGCTGAGCACAGCCTAACTTTCCCCACCCTTGGTAGGAGCAGAAAAACACACACCGCCGTGCCAGGGACTACTATAGTATATATACCCGCTTCTTGTCCTCAAAATCATTCCCGGATCCAATCTCTCTATAGTCATTTTTTGCTTGCTCCTCTCCGTCTCCTCGCTTCCTCTGGCTTCCACTCAACGTCTCCTTCTCTCCGTTTAATATACTTATTGTCCATATAGCTCTGCACACTTCCTACATTACACTCCGCCATTATTTAATTGCATCGCCGTTTTTCCTCCATCGCTCTTGCAATTAAACCCCAAAGAACTTTTACCACACTACGCATTACTACTAAAAATATACAGACAAATACTAGAAATGGACAGACAAAACAACTTTTCTGCAAACTGAAACCCGTACAACAAGCAAGAACTATGGCGATCTCTCTAGACAACTGCTATCTCCTGTGTAAACAAAAGGGATCATTACAGTTCCATACATTACAAGCTACACAATGCACTTTGCAACAACGGATGCCAGGAGGACCCAACTTTAGCTTTTAGGAAGACGCGACGCTAAACTGTACTACATTTGGGATGAAGAGACGCTAAACTATTTTATTATAAAGGATGAGAAGACTTTAAATTGTTCCATACCGAACAAAGTGACACTAAATTGTGTAATATAAATCAAAAAATGGTATTATACGAAATTGTATTTTTAAATAAACTTATAAACTGCACGATGTTCAACTATGAATGACACCATCCAAGCTCTATGATTTTTATTTTACAATATAATGTTAAGCTAGTTTTGGTCACCGAGCCCAGGTCAAATTAAACTTTTGTCTGATTTCAATCAAACTTTTAGACGGAAATATTTTAAAAATGAATTCGGAAATATTTTAATTGTACTTTGGGTTCCCTTGGACGCGTTTCTGGAAACATGACAGGTCAAGGTTGACGACAACAAAATTCTTAAAATTAGAAAGGTAGAAAATTATCAACGGGTATTTTGATTTGAATTTTAAATTAGTTAAACGGAATTGATTTAAATTGCCAAATGAATTCCATTAGTTCAATTACTCATTCATCCGTATACTTTACATTATTTCTGAAAAGTTCCCCACCCCCAACAGGTTCCCCATTTCAATATAATGTTAAGCTGGTAGTGGCCCGGAAGAATTACATAGAAGTACACGAGAACATTGAAAAATAATTTATTCTTTAACGCTAAGTACAAGCAAGCATATATCTAATAAATGAAATAGATACGAAGAGACAAAAATAGTGCATAAAAAACTTCAAGCCTTCCAGCAGCTTTAATCCTGTAAGTAACTATAATAAAGTTGTGACTACAATTACAGAAATGATTATTGAAAGCTCCTTGATTCAATATGAGCTTTGTGTTTAAGTGTAAAAGTAGTAACAATGTTCTTGGTGTTGGCTGGTATAATAATATACAGTAATGCCAGCCTGGAACCGGTTAGCTACCTTCATTGAAATGCGACTCCCTGCCAGGATCAACGCTTCTTCTCGCAACAAGCAATTCATAGAAATTTCACAGCTGATGTTATACACTCACAATTTGAGTGTAATAAGTTGAAGACTAACAAAACCTTCTCCGAGAATGTTTTTCATTCCTACATATTGTATACGTTTTGTGGTACCCTTTTTTGTATGTACTATACCCAGTTCTGTTTCATCTCACCATCTTCATCACGATGATCATCTGGAAGTTGAAACATGTTCAGGTTAAATCCATTCATTAACTCATCTCTAATAACTACAGACATCAAATCAAATCAAATATCTAATAAAACTAACACACACATCAAATCTACATGAAAATCATTGATAAGGAATCCCTCCGAACAAACTGGCTCCGTAACCTTATCCTTACATTTTTAACAACATCGTTTCCAGCTTTCAACTTACCAAGTATTTATCTCTTCTGGATAATAATAATATGTACAAAGATGTCTAGTTACTTACAAGTATTTAAGTTTTTTCTAAAACCTTTCCTTTCACCCATCACCCTTTTTCATATTGTATCTCTGAGATTCAGCGTGTCTTGATAACAGCAGAGAGTCTCTTTAATATTAATTCACAGTCCCTCCCTCTCGGCTTCCTACCTTTCAACTCTCATTTCAATCTTGGTCATAAATTCAATCCTTTTTTCTCTCCACATATGATTTCCAATTGGTCTCCTAATAACAGCGACATGTTTTTCGCCCGCAATTCCATCCGCTCATTACCATTATTATAAACACCTCACACTGGTTAGCTACTTGATATTCGTAAATAATACTAAATATTAGAGGTAATGAAACGAAGCAATTTAAATCTAAAGGAATGACGTTAAATAAAAAGAGAGGCTTTAAAGTATAATAAAAGCTTTATGGGAAGTTAATCCCTATTTTATAATTTTAAATATCAGCGTAGTCAGTGGTGTAGGAACGAGATTCATCAATAAAGAAGGTTATGGTCAAAGTTTTCATCACTTGTTACCAGCCTTCTTTTCCTGCAGTTTTCACAACCAATCTTTGTCGTTAAACAAGGAGATTTCATGTGTGTACATATAAAATAAACAGTGCTAAAACAGATACATGCATAGAGTGTACTTAATTTAATCTGAAATTAAAAGATGAAGCCATATAAGGTGGAGTTGTCGGTATGGCTTGTACGTCTGTATATGTATGCAGGCTAATGGAACATAGAGGTGGCTACGATATTTACAGAGGGGCCTAATCGAATCATGATGATGTTGATGATGACGATTATTATGCTCGAAATGAATTGCATCCGAGATAAGCATGAGCGTTTTACTATATCTATCTATATATATACTTTCTATTATGGCAGTTAGGCTTTATACATCCTGGAAGAACATACAACAAAGCGTCTACAAAGCCAGCAGTGTTATGTATACTATAATGAAACTTGAACGTCCGTTCTTTAGGTTTAATCAGATGATGATAGAGAGGAGCATTCAGCGTGTTTGATATGGGGAAATAGATACTGTTAATAAGGGAAGGGTTAATGGAGTAGTAATCTTGTGGAGATTGGTTATGAGAGCCAACTGTGGACCTTAATTGAAAAATAATATTTTCACAAGGAGCGAAAACCTTTCTAGTTTCCCGACACGCTTTCCAACTAAATATATACTAGGTGTAACCTCCCTGTTCATGTTCTGCTCAAGTCGTCTTCTCTCCTCTTTCCCTCCATTATTATTATTTGAAGCGAGTTTTATAGTGTTAAGACCTCGCCTCCCTTTTATATCAAAACTTGTATAATATTATGATGAAGCAGGAGAGTCAGGCAAAGTGATCCAACCTCTCTCTCTTTCGTCATAATACTATGTACACATTGTCAGCAGCTCTTTAAAACCTTCACTATATTTATATAAACACATACATGTAGATACATATAGGTACATATTACACAAGCTACTTACTTAATATACTATAGTTAAAGGAGGACAAAACCCGACCAAAAACTGAACGCATTGCAATAAACTCCCCTTCGCACTCATTATACTGTATCATCTCTCAAATATGTAACTACCCGACGTCCCAGCCTCGCTTCTCCTCCATCTTCCCTATCCTTGTTGTTTACTCTTGGGCATGCACCTATTTTATTACCAGCAACCATCTAATCCTTCCATCTTGTGTGTTTTAACCAACACGTTTTATACATCTAATAGCTATTAGGAACATGAACAAGGAAAACGGAAAAATCAATGAACGTTTATTCACATCTTCATTCTCTCTCCCGGTGGAGTATAAAAGCTCATATAATAAAAGCAATATAATGTAGATGTAATAATGTAGGCATATACTACATAATAACTGAAACTAAAGCAGGTCCTGATAAAAAACTACTACTACTACTTCTGCAAGTTGTTTACACATTGACTTCCTCCTCCCGGTATTAAGTTACAATTTCAAACATTCTTTAAAATCCTTTTACGTCTTATATTCATAACAGCAGTGCAAACTCTATCCTATAAGTATATATGATCCTTTAACAACGCCGGATTTTATAACAATACTTTATTAAACAATACAGAAAATTTCAATGTAAGAATATCAATAAGAATGTATAACCTTACAGATTCAAGCCTGCAATTCCATTTTACGATGCTCGCATACAAAGTAATAAATATTAGTGAAAACTGTATGTATGAATTCTTGATAGAATAGCTGAGAGCCATACTAGTATATAAAATGTGAAATTAAACTTACTGGAGATCGCTTAAGCTGTATGTGTGTTTACCTGTGAAGTATAAAGAATGAATACGGAGGATACTAATATGGATCGTATTATACAACACGCATTGAATATGTTGACTGAATACAAACATTTAGCACGATTCGTTTTCATATAGCGTGAGAGACGCTGGAAGAAACCGGCTAAAAAGTTTTTATCTCAAAGATCAACACAAGAAGAGACAACTTTTAGCAAATCAATTAAATATAATGCTACGACTTCTTACTACGGTTATTAAAGTATATTAAATTCAACTCACTGACGCTTCCATATTAATTGCTTGTTAGCACTAAAACATCCTCCCATAACCAGGTAGTCTGGTTTTACCATTCAATTTCTCGTCTGCAGCTCTGGTTTTTCTACTTAAACATCAAAAATTTCTTGCTCGCTTCATCAGAATTCTAGCTACCTATTAGTATGTAAACGTTGTAAAGTGCACAGGCTTTGACAGCATTACGTGAACACACAGAGTTAAAGGCATGGTTAGCATTTATGACAGAAGAAGATCCGTCGGAACGCATGGGTACCATTTATTACATATACACGAGCGTGCATACATACGGAGACAGCTATACATATACTAAGTGAACACACGGGAAGAGCAGTATTCACTTTTAAAAAACTTCATATATATTACTGAGGTATCTACATTTTAAAACATGCCCATTAACTAAACATGCAGAAACGAACCACTAAACGTATCACATACGGCGAAGTTCACATTAAATAAATAAAAAAACATCTTTGTAACTACAAGCAAAACCATTGCAACTCCTATTAAGGAAAATAACACCTCAGACCGGTGTTACTGACTATCGGACGGGGACGGGCGTAGGTATGGCGTAACTAGCATTTACTAGTAAAAAGGTACGGAGGAGATAACATATGCGCGAAAATAATGTGTTGCTCTTTCCTACGGCGGAGTTATTATTTAAGTGTGGATAATACATAAAACGTTAAATATATTTTATGTTCAAGTTTCCAAGCTTTTCCATCCACATTTCAGCTCCGCGTTCGCGACGGTTTAGAAAAGCACATATGAGTGAAGCGAAAAGTACAGGAGTAAATAATAAGAGAGGTAGCAAAAGTAAATTTACATTAGTAGGTAGTAAGTTTTACCTTTTGGGATATAAATTACAGGACTGTTGTGGAAGTATAAGTTTGTTAACTTTGAATGTATATGATAATACCTATATGGATGATGATAGCATACCACCGTTCTTAATGCCTTTATAGGGATGGTAACACATACATGTGGTAGCAAAACGTACATATATACTTCATCTACAGATCTGTATATGATAGCATAACGTACCCTTCCTATAGATATATAAGAACATAATTCAAGGCATACAAACTATAATGTTCAACAAGAGTTGAGGTTGTAGGGAATTGTAAAAGGCAGCGGGAGTACAGAAAAGGGCCAGCAAAGGATAAGAGTCAACTAGAATTTATAAATATACTGCCGAGAGTTACTACAGAAAGTGTTGCTTTAGAGGGGTAAAGAGAGAGAGAGAGAGAGAAGAAAAAGAAGAGAAAAAAATTATGTACGGGTGACATTTGTAAAGAGTGGTTGGCGTTATTCAAAATTAGCTAGACTATTCAGTTGTCCATGAATGGTGACCATGTTACCCGCTGCGACCCACAAAAACCATAACGAATAAATGATGGCTTAATTACATTCATAGGCTAGTGGAGACCGCCGCCATTGTCCCCATGGACACCTTCTATCACCATCCAAACAGACACATGCGGACATGGACGTCCACAACAGAAATAAACTCCACCACTCTTATTCTCCTATCTCCGTCTTGTCAACTTTGTTAATATAGTCACTTATCATCTGATAACATTATTATCTTCAGTGCACACCGTAGTTTAATATACTGACGTGGTTTCAACCTACCAAATCAGTACATTCTTAGGCCTTAATATGTAGAACCGTTAAACGAAACATATGCATCAGATTTCCTTCATTGATATGCACGGCTGCAGTTTTAATAAATGCGAGAACACCACAAGCAGTTAATGTAACATTTGATACTTAAGCCCATAGATATGTAACTGTAGCTTTGCAAAGTAAGTATTTATTTATATACCCGCTACTGTTGCAAGTCACATTTTGATTTCCTAAAGGATATAAAGCCTTGTATAGTACAAAGTGGAATAAATGAGTAAACTTTTAGTTGATGATTTCACAGTTGTTACGACTCTTTTCAACTTAACTACCGCCTGTTGTTCTCAATGATCAAACTCTATTTACCGATGTGTACATGACGAGGGTCTTTTCCAACACTTATATAACCCTATAATATGTGTTGTAAAAGTAATAAGAGACTGAGAGACATTTTGATATACAAGTATTTTATGCCCAAACCATTCTCGCATACCACATCCATGCAGTCTCTCCATTGGGATCAACTCGCTTGTAAAGAGTGAGAGAGAGAGAGTGAAAAGAGCGACACAAACAAATCGAGTAAATAGAGCGGCTGCAAAATGGTTGGCAATTTCCTCCAGTCGATTTATTCTCTCTAGCGTCTGTGTCACACTCCATTTACTCACCTCTTTATTCAGTTTTATTCACTCTTTTTTTTCTCTCTCTCTCTCCTCCCGCCGCCCCAAAAACTATCTTCTCTGCTAAAGGAGAGTTGTTGACATTCGGATTTTTCTTCTGTCCCGCTACGTACATTTGCTATCAGTCTATATAGTTGGGTATATGAATACTACATCTATTTTAGAACTGTTTGCGAGTACACTTATATAAATTTGTCTATCAAGTTGGAGAGGGGAGCTCCGTTTTGGGAAACAATGTTAAAACTATAGAGAACCACAAGTTTTTTTACTCCGCATCCCACCTATTTTTCTATGTTATCCCCAAGAAATTCACACTATTTGCATTTTCTTATCATGCATACGACACTTTTCAGCAAATATAAGGTATATTTCCTTATAAATGCATATATAAACGTTTTACAACTTAAATATATACGTATACTCTCCCTCTCTATTCTCAGCTCATGTTTAAAGTGAACATCTTCACAGTTTATTTATTCATTGGTTCTATTTCCTCGAGAAAATCTTTTTGATCTTATTACATCACAAGACTGATTTTATTTGCTCCTATACCAATATATAGGAAACACCTTCATTCGGGGACTCCTACTCTAAACTCTAAAGAATCCTGAGATAGACTCATATCCTGTTTATACTACGAAAATATAGATATAGAAAGACACAAAAACAAATACACTAAGCTTATTGTGGCACATGTGAAAATTATTGAGAAAACATTTGTAAAGGAGTTGATTTCGTTTGGAATTCAATAGGTCCCTGATGTCTCGTTATATCTTGATTGCTCCTTGATATTATATTGCATTCTCCAAGATCCTATATCTGATTTCCTCTTTGATTCCCCATCTTTTTTTATTATATTTGCCACACTATACATTGCTAGAAAAACAAGAAAAAAGCATCATTTCCATTTCATCTAAATCTTGTACCATCGATATTGGTTTTATATTATGCGGTCAGAGCATACGACAAGAAAAAAGGAACGTACAAAATGTACACATTGAAGACAGAGTTGTGTACAAACAACATAAGATCCGGATTTCAAAAGCAAATTGCAATTCCTCATCCGAAATATGGACAAAATTGCTTTTTTATTCTTGCGAGGTATAAATCCTCGATCTTGGATGCATAAATATTCAAAGTTGTTGACTTCAGATGCATATTCTACACTTGTGCATAGTTGCATAAATAATAAAAATTGACTTAAGATGTATAGTTATATTCTCCAACACAGATAAATAATCAAGTTCTAAAGATAATCACTACCAAGGTTCTCCAACACAAGGTTATGATTATTTCCATAAGGAGATAACACATTTTTAAAATAAATTTTTTATGCTTGATACATATATAAACAACGAAACATACAAAAATAATTACTGGATATATTGATGCATATAAAAATATTAAATAAGAGATACAGTCAAGCATACATAATATTGTGTGTGGTACAGAACGAGAGCTACAAAAATGCAAGACCCATTGCATTTCCACGCATGAACATGGTGCAACAACTAACTAAAGCAGAATCTATATAGTAATATTCCAAATGCTATTATCGCTCCTGCCATCGCAGTTTTCCGAGGGTGTAGAACAATGCTAATACGTAATTATTATTTTTTGGTTCAAGCCTCTAATTCTTACGTTGTTGTTACAAACAAGACGGCTGTGTGTTGTGGAATTAACGAGGTATAAATTGCCTGTACGTACACAACAACAAGAACCGACAGGCGTGCATATCTGGCTACTATTAATGGCATCTGATAATAATTAGTATCTGTAAAGAGCCTGGCCTCTGTACTCTTAGTAATTACAGAGGTTGTAATAGAGGAAATTACAGTAACTCGGAATATCCTTAATACTTGTACTCCTGCCAAAGTAATGACATTCTCATCACCCTTGTTGCTCCGTGAAACTATATCTGTGAACTATTTTTTTTGGGTGAGATGAAAAAATTTGATATTGCAAACCTACATATCTATACTCAACCAACACGTGAATTTATATTCGACGTAACTTGCATTTATATTATACTTAAGTTTGAATTTATATTCTGTTTAAGTGCATTTATATTCTATTTAACAGGTATTTGCATTATACTTAAGACACATTTATATTATACATTCAGCGTTTATTTATTATGCATTGGCGTGAATTTACTTCACTTGAATATTATACAACGCTTGAATTTATATTACTTTTGTAACTTCGACCAAGAACGTGTATATTAAGATCCCTTATATTAATAACATTCGCCAGAAGAAACAGACTACTTGAGCTCAGACATAGCACCTTCCATATATAGCTTCACCTTGAACAAAAAATTGAAATACTTTGTTCATTACAGAGAATTACAAGTTTTAATGAGATATTTAATTGTGTTGGAAGGAAGTGAATTTCGGGAGGCGTGTGATAATGATTACATAGTGAAACATGAGATGATGAGAATAGATAACCTCCCACGCCATTTAATTTCCACACATGCATACATAACTATCTACTTATAAGCACTCTCTCAAGCTTTCAGCCTCTCATTAAACTTTTCTTCTCTGTTCTGGTTGTGTGTACGGTTGCTCTCCCCGCCTCAAACACACCGTTTTAATTCAACATCATAACATTTACTTTTTTACCTATGTATGTATGGTACATAGTACATTATAGAGTCGCTCTGTATAAAAGCAAAACCTCTCATCCATCCTCTTCCATTACAAATGAAGAGCCATCAACACATTATTACAATATCTAATTCAAGCTAACAACAATTATCAACTCCTTACTTGTCGCTCACTGCTACCTCCATGCAAGTACATACAAAATGTATCCAAGTATAACACACTGCACGACACAGCAACTCACTATAGACTCTTAGCTATAACTATGGACATTAAATCTATTTTGATATTGTTACACATGAAAATCACACAAAAACAAAAAGGCCCGCAAGGTAGATATGTAGTTAACATAGTTTCTTGTAGTCAAGTTGTTGTCATAACAGCTTTAGACATTTTTCACGCCAGAGACAGCAAACAGTTATTCCTTGTAATTTTACTCATTAACTCTATTGATGCGAACTTTAATTTTCTCCATTTGTACGCATGTGCCCAACATATATACTCGTATCATCATGCTTACATGTAGTCAAAGGAAACACATAATACGAAATTCCATTTCGTATATTAGCTGTACAAGAAATTAATGTAGTACATACTTACATATAATAGTACATAATTACAAGTATAGTACTTGCATAAAAGCGTTTTTGAGCACACGTATTTCAAGTGTCCCTGATAATAGTCATACTTTAAACTTTTTAGTGCTTTTTAGACAACCCTTTGGTATATTAGTTTTTTACACTTTAAACATTAAGGGTTCACTAACTTACGTACATCCGCAATTTTTCCCTTACAAACTTTCGTTATTATGTATCTCACTGTCAGTTTGTACATCCACTATAATTACAAATTTGTGGATGCAAGCCCCTTTATTTTTCCTATTCTTCAGCACGTCCGAACTCATTGTAACCGCTCCGTGCGCTTATTAGATTTAGACAGTGCTTATAAGCAGGAATATTGGTTTTCCGGCACATCCACTTTAATTTCCTTAGTAGATGAATTCGCCCTGCTTTGCCGACGCGCCTAAATTAAAGCTTACTTTCCTCTTTCAAATATACATATAATATATGTTTATTGTCAGCCATTGTATAACAGTATTGCATACATATGTACATTATTTTATTTTCACCAATAACTTATAGTGTATCATGTGTAGCGAAAAGTAACACTCTGTATCATATTGAACACAAGGTAACACTGTATCATGTTCAGTAATAATAGCATGTTTTATTAGCAAAGCACACATGGAGTTGACATTAACAAGGAAGGTATGCCATACACTTGGACGTGGGTCAATATTTGTTCGTCAATTCCCTGCAGTAATATTTTAATGGCTACTTATCCACACTTTAATGTAGGATCATATGACGACCAGTGTAATAAGAGACTGTGAGGTAATGCAACGGCTGCTTGCTGGCGAGTGTGAATTTGTTACCAACGTATGTATAAACCCAACAACAAGATATAATTTGGAAACCAATGCAATGTTTTTCGCTTTTTATTTGACACACCGACACGGAGCATTAGTATGTACGTGGAGGTTATATGAAGGCAGTTTATGTTATAAACCCTAAATTTTATACGAACTATTTGCTCGTTTACAAGATTGAATAAGAATTTCCACTTAAACCTTTAACGTCTGCAGGAATTTGTTGTGCGAGACACTTGACAGTAATGTACCATAATGTACTACATCGCATCTAACTGTACAGCTATATAATGAAAGTAGAAATTTTAGATTAATTGCATCACCCATATAAAACAACGGTACTGCTAGTACATGTATGTATGTCGTTGTATGTCCATTACTTTTAACTTACTGTAAATTTGCAAACATTTTGTAATTGTCACAATGCCCATAAAAGGTGATTCACAGGTAACATAGACTACACCAAACCAGCATATTATTTTTAAAATATGATTTTTATCTATAGACTAGTCAGGTTGTTTAAGTCATTAATTCTCATTAGTTATACCTTAGGCAGTAAGTTTTTCTACAGTCAAAATTAGTGTGGTATTAATACTTGCACAGATGACACCAAGAATGTCAAGACAAGAGCATCGTAGTTGCAAGTTATACTATTTGAAAAAATAAACGTAAACGTATGCGCGAATGAAAATGTATAGCGTTGGAAAGCATAATTGCACGAGTTAGCGAAGAATATGCTGCAGATAGTAAATAAAGTATGGCCAAGGAAAATAACAACCCGTTGAGCATGACAAGAAACATTACTTTCTTTATGTAGCTGTATTATAGTGTGTAAAGGGTGTATACTTAGTGTTCATATGGATGAAGAAGCAGTCGAGAAAGAAAGAATAAAGAAAGGCGTATGAGGTAGAAACACAGGACAGAGCTGGTGTAAAAATGTCTCTCCTCTAACTTGACAAATGGGACAGAATATTTTGGGTAAAAAGAAGTAAGATTTGTTAAAAAAAGAGAGTTGACAAGGCACGTCATGACACTTGAATTTCCCCAGTGAGTTGATTGTTGTGGATTTATTGTTAGGATAATATTCTTGAATTGCACACACATTACTTTTTTCTCTCCGTCGTAATCCTTTTTGGTACCAGAGCACAAGCGACACAAGATATTTATGAGTAAATATCAGGGAATCAGGGGGGAAAAGGTGAATTCATACTGAAAAATGATTCTACATATATCTCAAAAACAGGAGTATACATATTACTATGCATTAAGGAGATACACAGAAAGCGTACTTATAACAACATGGGATGAGAAAAGTCAAGATATTCCAGAATGGACTCGGAGGCTATGACTCCTCCCCAGGCCATAATCTGAGATGAGATTGAGGAGGGGAGAAAAGAGGGAATTTGGATCTTGCCAAATTGTCATTTCCGCTCTCTCTCGACTTCCTTCCTTCCGGTTCTCCCTCCTCATGTCATCATCATCTAGAAGAAAAATCCCATATAATTCCCTCATCATCATCTTCATCATGGTGCTCAAGTAGCATCCATAGAGATTCATTATTATTTCTTGTGCCAAAAAACCAGGGGAATTCTTTCCGTAGTCTCTTCCTCTTTCGGCACAATTCACAATGCCAACAGACATATATGTAGACACAGTCAAAAGCAACCCTTTGCATTTTTATTCCTTCCTTCATCATCCTCCTCCGCTCTTCAAACACACGTTCTCTGCTACGGACTACTCACCCTATTCGTATATATTAAGTATAAAGATAGTCATAGCGTCTCAAAAATATCACATACCTATTTAATATAGCAACGCTCATGTACTACAACTCTTTACGAAAGAGTTTCATGCTTAAAAGCACAATCACAATTTTGGAGAAACGTTTTTATTAAATCATTACTGACTGTCGTTGATTGTCGGAATCTAAAAACGAGAGTTGTAACGTAAGCGTCTACTGTTGCTATCGAGTAAAAGCTCTCTGTTAAAGAGATCTATGCTTGCCAACAACGGAGGAAAAGGATATCGATCGATAGTTGCCTAATGGGAGGATCAAATGTAAAAACACTGTCTATACACGCACTTGTCACTTCTTGGTTTGCAGTGAACTTCAAGCGCAAAATTCTCCTTCACATGCGTTTACATATCATTCCTTGATTTTTTTAAACATTCATGCATGTACATGTAGGTTTTCCTTAAAAGTTACATGCATTTTCATGATTTCATCTCATTCATGTTATTTAAAATCTAATATAAAAATATGATCTTATGCTGAATGTGATCATAACTATTAGCTATATGTTGTATATGAAGCCATAAACGATAACGATGAAGTTTCTAAATGTCTAATTTAATTAAAAATGACTAAATTACAACGCTTTGAACAAATGTACTTAAGAAAAATGTCAGTGAACTGAAAGGTTTGAACTACAAACGGGTTGACAAGAATAATTGAATTGTAATAATGAATTCAAGTAACTTTTCTATGTTGAAATTCTATAAAGAATCTCTACACACTTGATAAGAGCACGTGCGATTCATTGAAATGCCAAGTAATTACAGTTATTATGCACGAACACTGTTGAATTATTACAAAATACCATGTGAACAATAAAATAAGTATTACGAAAAAACAAGTTGGCTCGTTTCCTAAAATTTGAGATGTGGTGAGTATATGTATAAGTGGAGGAACTAATAATATTATGAAGCAGACGCCGTATGGTACTACTAATGGCGTTTATTGGGTAAAGTTGTTTTTGTATGTGTGCATGGATAAATGATTGGTGACACCCATTTGAGTTAACGTGTTTATTCACGGCTTCTCCCGGGGCCCTCACCTTCATCGAATGAGAGTTGGGAAAAGTGGTCATGCTGTGAAACTTCTTTCATCCTCTAACTCTAAACATTTTTATATACTCTGACTCTTCTGAAAAGGCCATACTCTCGTCGTTATTATCTGCTTACTACATACATAGATACATATATTTCTTTTCTTCTTCCTTTCCCTCGCGTCGTCGTTCTTCATCATCTTCACTTCTCTTTTTCTATTATAATAACTATATACACACTCAGCAGAGCTTTTAACTTGTTCAACTGCTCACACTCTCAAAAGTTATTTATTACCTTCTATTAAAAATATATATGTTTGGGAAAATACTCTGGAAAAAAATCCTTTCCTCCATTTTAGACATAGTTTAATATCTTTACTATGCACGGAGATAGTTAATAAGGTATAGACACTGGCGTTATTCGTTTAGTTTGAGGCTTCAAGATAATATTTACTTTTTCAAAAATGATAAATAGGAAGTTCCAGTACTTCTATATAGGAAGATACACACGCGGAGAGTATCGCGGGAGGATCTCTCACAGGAGGATTCATATAATAATAATATTCATCACAAGTATAATATTCTAGTAATAAGGTACTGTCTTTCTTTTTGTTGTATACGTTATTACGACTCTGTGTTATACAACCTTTTTAAAAGTGTTAAGACCCGATGTAGTTTTACGCTTCAAATTTCTATATAAGTGTAAATCATGACCAAATTTGGTATGGAAATAGAACCAGTCATCTCTCTTCACGATTATGAGAGTCCCTTGCCATGAAGATTATAGCAGTGCCTGGCGTAATAGCACGCTTCACACATACACACAACCTATCAACTTCTCCTTTGACACTCATCATTATCCTCTCTCTCTCAAGAGATCAGATCATACTATGAAACCGGACGTTTTCGTTCAAGTAACGACGATCCTTAACTTTTACTAAACTTATACTACTACTGCCATGTTCGAGCAATCAGCGCAGCGATGGCAACACTGATATACAGACCAGATATAGGCTTTTTCAGTCAACACACAAAAATGAAAACGAAATACGGGATGAAATACATGTTTAACGCTACGACAGCTGGATGAAATACCTAACCAACGAGCATTCGACCAACTACAAATACTATTAAAAAAGAACCTATTGCTCTGGAACAAAGACATACTGGGACTAAAAACCTTTAATCCTCCTTATGAAGCACGATCTCATATATCATTTTTTAAGTTGCATAATAAAGGACATAAAGTGTGCTTAATGAAACTAACAATGAGGACTCACCCATAAGCTATGGGACTGAAAGCTGAGAAGCAGCCGTTCTTGTTATCATATAATATACTAGATTTGTAACAGTTTATAACAAACTTGAAACCGAAACCCATAGTGTTATACTACAAACCGAGTAGGAGTTCAATGCTGTTTAACACCCCAATATACATCAAGTAAGTAGCTCATGCTTATGGATTGCAACCAAGCAGATACGTGAAAAGTACATATGCGCAAGGGAGTTGCTTAAAGGCCTGAAAAAGAAGCCTATGTTATGGGACTGAAAACTGATGTAGCAATCTGAATCCGCTCGGCTGCTCATCAATAGTTTCCTTCCTAATTTAATTGTTTGCGCGCGGACAACAGATATACTGAAGTCAATTGTGCATTAACGACAATCATTGGAACAATTCCTGACACGTAGAGTTATCGCTCATTATTTGTAAAAGAGTCCATGTATGCATACGGTTCTGGGAGTAAATGTAAAATTAGGCCTTGTATTTTCATGAAGTTACTCCGTTAAAATCCTTCAATGGGACACAAAAGAAGAAACTGAATGAATGTGAATGGGAAGAGAAGTAAACTATTATGTGATTATGGAGTTGACTCCTGACTCTCGGCACAGTCCTCTGGTTTCCCTTTTGTCGGACGACGGAGGGGTGGGTTGCGTGGAAATTTCGAAAAAATAGACTAGAACATTATTTGATAGAGTCGTCGTGTAGAGGGAGAAAGGCGAAGGCACAATCTGTAGTCAAAAGAAGAGAATAGAAATGACATGGCATGGGTGAACTCTCGGAAAACTTGAGTTTCAATGGGTGCTGGTAATACATGCTACTACATATGTACTATCTTATTATATTTTTGTGCACACACATATAAATACCTTAATCGTTTCAAACCTATAACGATCTCATTGTCATAACTACTACAGTAGATCTACACTCGCTAAAAGTGTATGTTCCAGAACATCTAAATACATTGAAAAGAGTTCTCCGACCGTCTCGAATCATTTAACACGGACAAACTCGATACGGCCAACTAATTTATTGTGACAAAACCATTTGGTTTGAAACCCTCCTCTTCTCAACTCACTCGTGACATGCACACATACAATCTAAGTTGTAATACATAATAAAAAGATCCAAGTGACTTTTAGTTCTATAGAAGTTAGAAGTCATTTCACTCAATTATTTCTACTGATTCCATTCTTATGTTATATACTTAGATATACGAGATAGATTATGTATGTTGGAACCTCCAACAAACCTGACATGAGTCGGCTCATACCATTAGCTAATAATACTTACCATTAAGCTAACAACGGGTGAGTAGAATCATCATAGCCGGCATTACTTTCTAATACTGTCCCTATGTAGGTATGGTTATACACTTTTATGAACAAAATCATACCCGTTTCTTTTCTCAATACTCTCGGAATAATACGATTTCATCGTTTCCATTCACATTCATGCATGCTTTACTCACAATTCTTCCACGTATGCATCCTCAATTTCATGTTTACCAACCGATTTACAAATCATAATTTGCTTTAATAGGACTCTTGTTATATGAGTTTTATTACACAACATGTCCAAAATTTGTGTACTTTCTAGGGTCCTTAGGACTGGAACATAAATGGAGCTCCAATGGGTCAGCGGAGCTGCTTTATTGGAGAGAACAGCAGGAGCTTTAGCTCTCGACAGATGGATATCGTCTCAATTCCTTTTACAACAATCAACCTTTGGTTAAGTGAGACTTAACTTTTGCTCTTCGGACATTGACGACACAGTTGGTTTAAAACACGTTCGACGTCATTTTTTATATTTTGTAGCTTGTATAACAAAATAAGGTCTTTATGTACCCGGACGTAAAATGCTGTGCTAATTGAAATGACTTTCCAACCTTTTATTACCTTCACAACTATTAAAAATAATTTGTAAATGTTTTTGCATTTGTATTCAAAGCGTCAAACCGTTGTGTTTAAAACATTCAAAGGTAACATTTCAAACACTAATTTTGTTAAGTTCCTAGTTATTATCGCAAGGGCCATCAGTGCTAACAAGCTTAAAATAATTGAAAAGAACTAATAACAAGTTCAAAAGAATTCCACGGTACTAAATAACCAGCTCAAAATAATGGAAAATTGTTGGAATTTGCATGTTTACAACTAAAATGAACAAAATATTACTGCGAAAGCAATTCGTTGAAATGGCTTGTTGGGAGAGAAAATTTGTAACCACACTAACTTAATTGCATTCCTATTTCATTATAAGTTTATTGCTCGAGCCATGCACAACAATAGTTGAAGCCTAATTTCCGAGTGATTACATTGCAAGAATGTCTCCTACTCCGTTGAATGGCATTCCAACAAGTATTGATGACTTGAAAGTTTGGTCCGAAAACTTGTAAACTATGTAGACAAGCTGTTGGTATTAAAACTTTTGTGCTTAAAATCAAGAATAATAATATGAATGGAAATTATTATATTACAAGACAGACAGGTCGGAGGACAAATGGGGAAGATGGGTCCTTTGACGCATTAAACATTAATAACATAGAAGGGGTTGTCGTTAGAAAATTTCTCAAAGGATCTGCGGTAGCCGACAAAAACATTAAAGACTTGTTGAACATATGAATTAAGACTTAAAGTTCCATGATACAGGAGGATTGATTGGTATTTAAATGTTTCTAGTTATTGAAATCATGGAGGTCTATTTCCATTTTCTGGGTGACTATTATGTCAGGGAAGGGATTTAAAAGGTAACAAGGACTTTGTGTAAGTATTTAAATACATTTTCGTATCTCATTCATATTTAATAACTATATCTATACCACGATTATATATTTATATTTTAAATAAGAATACTATGTTCCAAACAGAGGTGCAATATTAGAGCTTGTGGGAAGGAAAGTTATACAAAAACGATAATGTTTCTATTGTATTTTTGAGATGTTAAGTAGAATGGAAAAGTTAGAATGATACTGAGTGTTCCTGTTTGTATTTAGAAGAATACATAGGTAGTGTCTTTGTGTGTCAAAGTAATTGAAGTACTAAGGTTTGAGAGAATAGAAATGGAATGTCTATTAGATTATTTGCGGTATTTGGTGTTGTGGAATGTGCTTTTCTGTTTCATAGGAATGTTGATTTGTCGGTATGTCCTTCTTGTGCTGAACCTATCTGCTTTTGTCCCTGTTGTCTGTGTGAGTTTGTGCAGGAGGGTGGGAGGGCGGTTGATATCGATGACAGAGTTTTAATGATAATTGACACAGGTGAAAGAAATCCAGTTAAGTTAGCGGTCGAGGTTTTGAGTCGAGTCGAAATTGAAAGTTGACATTCTCCCTTCCATGTAAGATTGGTTCTCGTACATGTGTCCAGAACCGATAGCTTTTTGCCTACACACGTTACCTTCCCTATAATAGCTTGTCCGATGAAGTTGTTTGTTTTTCCACATGCACCAAAACCAACCACCAGGCAGGTATGTACAAGCATGGTGTAACTTAGTGTTTGTGTGTGTGTGCCTCCCTGGAATGTGGCTCACACTCCACACTCTCACCCGTCACTCCGTTTCAACTTCAACAACTAGCCTTGTATGTCTATTTAGTGCGTAGGATATATTTATATATACAACAAGTAGGTATGTACTGGATCCGATGGTAATAGTATTGGTCTTCTGCTTGTATACATGTACACTGGACGTAGGCAGGAAGACCATTACGGAACCTACATGTTCCAAAGAGTGTCTTCCTTATCTACAGAGATAGGAAGAACGCTTGTAGCAACAGTATAATGTGCTCACCTTAAACTGCCTCGATTATAGTTACGGGAGGGCAACCATAAAAATGTCCCAGATAAACAAGAACATGCTTGGAAATTCCAACTGAACAAACTCAACCATAAATTACAACCTAATGGCCTCATCATTACTCAGCCAACTTAATATAACTAACTAGCAACAGCAACTTACCAATTAAACTTGTATTAACGACATCTTCACAATTTATTCCTTTCCTCCTTTAATTTATCCCTTTTCATTAAATTCTTTTCAAATTGCTACCCTTTCTTTTGCTTCCTTCTGAACCAACACACTAAACTCGACATTACCACAACAACAGAAACTGTACTTCTGCGTTCTGCCAAATAGTCAGGAACCTTTAATGTTATATGGACTCAAACAAAAACATTGCATGTAGTCGTAAAACCTCCTGAACAATTCATTCCCGTACAGACACACGTACTGGATATACATAACATAACCCCAACAAATACCTTCACAGCTTTTGTACACATGTAGTACCAAACTACTACATACGTGTTCATACAGGAAAATACCAGTGTTTAATCAGAGACATTTATAAGTTGGTTGCGCGACTACACGTTCGTGTGTTATATACGAAAATACTAAAGAGAATTTCATCTCGAAGACAGAATAAAAAACAGTGTTATGTACTAGAAATAACAACGCTATATGCTTGAAACAACAGTACTATGTGCTAGAAAGAATAAAACTATGCTGAAAATAAATATACTTCTGGAGAGTACGGAATTCCGACTAAAATTAAAGACCCTAATAACATGCAGGATTTACGGGGGTACATTTACATGAACAACATGGACTTGACGTATCGAAGAGGAGCAAGAATGCTCCCGCATCACATTCTTTGCCCACTCACAGTCTTCCCTGGAAGCATGCTCATACACTATACAGTTGAATAGTCAGGAGATGTGAGAAGTCAAGATGATCCCGAGTTGGGTTAACAAGGGTGATGGTAAGTAAGAACATAATAGGGAAAATTGGAAAAACATTTTTGTTGAGATAATCCGAACTTTTGTTAATATGATTGTCGGAGGAAAATGGAAAGGTTAGGTCTCTCTGCTCCTTGTAAAGATTGGTCGTTGTCGTGGTTATTGTGGAGGGTGCGCGTGTTATTATTCCGATTGTGTTCCAACTATCGGGTATATAAGGATACCAGCGCATATGTATGTTAAAGTACCACTAATATACCTGCTACTACTAATACATGTATATTGTGTATGGTTATAGTTGATTTCAGCTTGGTTATAGGTCCCGAAGGATAAGCGGGGTTTCCTATTCGGACGACTATACCCACTTATTATTACTATTGAGATACTCGCACATACATACAAGGTATATGTACTTCTGTAGATTACTTATGAGAGATAACATAAGAGCGTTATTTATATATATTGAGATCTAAACGGTTTGTGCTTACAGTCGTTCCCGTAGGTCCATGACTATATACCTCTCTAATATGATGATGATGGTGGTGGATTTGTGATGTGATTTGGCAGCAAGAGTCCAACAATAGGACAAGGTAAAAGAGCAAGAGTAGCTCATTGTTGTTGTCTCTGACTCAGTGACGAGTCACTGAAGAAGCTATTATAAATGAAAAGTAACAAATTGAAAAACGATAGACTTGGGCCAAAGAGTCGGAACGACCCAGGAGCCACTTCTTTTCTCGTTGACTTTTTCCAAGGTCTGTCAAGTGGAAATAGACACCGGGCTACTCAAAGTCAAAAACTTTTACATTATATTCTATATTATTCCTATATGGTTACACACACAAAACGCTCAGGTAGATATATATTTACCCAACAAAAACTTACACACGCTATGGTCTCTGATCTCCGGTGTATTACTTGTGTATTATGACGACGAACTTGAACACTGTTCCAGCAGCAACAATAATATGTAAAGCCCACTCACTCCATGAAATAATACCAATCCAAAAGGAATCAGCAGCTTGGAAGTAACTAGATTCCCTGTCATGGACAAGCTAGCAACTCTACATTCCCAAATATTATCTCGGAGTCATCATCATTTCCCTATCCAACACACACAAACATATGTATTATGTGTTTGTATCACAAACCACCATACCAGCATAAATGTTTAAAGATAATCTTCACAAAAGTGATCCTTAGGCGATGCCTAAATCATTTCAACGGGGCCTTCTCTGTCTCATTTTCTCATCAAAATCACCTTCGACACACCATAATTCTTCATAAAAACTTGTCAAGTTCCCGTCCAGTCCGAGATCTTGCAATAATATTCTTCAATGTATTTATTATATCTTCCATCAGCGTCATCTCTCATCCACCACTCCGTCCTTTTTCGTTGACACAAGTCAGCCCAATCAACAATCTATGAGGATGCATCATAATAATATCCACTGGGAGATTGAAGACAGAATAAAACTTTAGATAAAATTCAAGAAAGTGTAAAAAGCTATCAAATAAATTATGAAATTAGGATTCTCATTTAAATAAAATGCAGACCATAACTGTCAGGGAATATTTGGTCCTTTTGTCCTTTCTTCATATTCATGTCCACCTTTATTGAAATAGAGGCAAAGACTTGACAAAAGGTTCCTTTTCAAGCCCTCCCTGGCACACACTTTCTTTACGCCATTATCAATTTTGTGACTTTATGAAGTGCTGGGCAATTGTAACTTCTCCTATAGGGTTGTTGTAATAATAATTCCCGTAGAGGATCCAAAAAAGCCAGACAAAAACTTGAATAGGAAAATATTTTCTGCTTTTGTCATTGCCAACATGATCACATTGTTGAGAACAGGTAAACTCCTATGTTGTTATTATTACTTCTGGAATGGATCGGTTTTTGAAATACTCGGTCGTCCTTTCTGTTTCTGTTTTTGTTGTGCAAAGTAAATACTGTGTAGAGCATAGAAGTTCAAATCGTAGTCATGCATTATCGTACTTATATACAATACATAGATGAAGTATTATATACCGAATTACACATACGAAATGCCATTTTTAGCATTTTCATAACTAAACATCATGGTGTGGGTTAAATCTGCCGCTATAGTATCCCTTTGGGACTGAAGCCATATAGAGTAAATACATTTATAAAAGGCCCTTTCACATTCAGGATTTACTGGATATAACCTCAAGTGAAGCGTGTGATGAAGGGGGCTGGGGTAATGCTGGAAACTGACTCGTTTCCAGCCAATGATTATGACTGGAACATGTATGAATGCCACTTTGAGGATCCCATGGGAGGGAAAGCAATTGTAAACTTTGACACTTTATATTCCCTGGTGGTGTGGATATGACGATACTTATACATTTACACATTGGAAGCACCATTTCATGTATACATGTTGTATTAACTGCTAGCAGCAGTTAAACACAGATTTCATAACCAACTGCTATAGATACTTTGCCTTCATTATATGCTTGTCAGTCTAGAAAATCGTTACAGTTCACACATCATCTACGTTTCAATGATTTCCATCTCTTCACAAACATAAAATCCTGGGTTTTTTCATCAACAACACATACTTATATATACACAAACACCATTTTATTGACGCATAATAAAGCAAATTCTTAGTAAAACATCAACAATTTCATTTCAAAAGATGCAACTTTAGGTCTGGTCATCAGAATGTGAATCGTGACTTGAGTTCATGCAGTACATTTGATTTACTTTAAATCTGCTTCAATGAGTTTTATTGAGGTACGCTAAATGCATTTCAATTTGAAGGTTGAAGGCTCTAACTTCTTGATACAAAGGCTCTTACTAAAGCAATGTTTAAAGCAAACAAATCAATCGAAACAATCTATACGGTAAGAAAGTGAACGGAACAACTTTCCAGCCAAACAAATTAAATAGAACAATTTTCGATTTTTATATTGGCGAGCCAAACAAATTAAACGGGTGGATTTTGAAGTTCAGCAAATTAAACGTATCAATATCTTAGACAAGCAAATTGAACGTATCAATTTTTAAAGCAAACAAATTAAACGACATTTTTTCAGTCAAAAAATTGAATGAAACAATTTATCCATTAGACCAGGTAACCGAAGTTGACGTCTAACAACTATAAAACAATCTTCAAGATATATACATTCGTCAACTAATTCAATTTTTATATGTAAGTTGTGCAAACTAAGAAGCAGTTTTATCTCGAGCGTTTTCACAGTCAGCAAATCAAACAGTTTTTTTGTGACTTAAATAATTATAGATAACAAGTTTATGTAAATCAAACGATCTTATGGCTTTTTACAACCTGCTGGGTACTTGTTTAGTAATTGAATTATATTGCACACGTTCAGGTGTGTCAGTTCCATCATTGATGTGATTTTAGTCTTGAGTAGATACCTGTTTTCATTGGTTATCATCTGTTTAGTCGACATAATTGCACTTATTGTTTACTTCTTATAAAACATACGTTTCATTTTCAAATACAGTAATTCACATGAAAAACAAGCTGTATTTTTAGTCTTGTCCTTTTAGACAGTAGTTGCTAATAATGAGACAATGGATTGTATAATATTGCGTCTGTGACATGAATGTTTGCTGAGTGAGCTCGATGCTGTAATGTGCATGTAGTGTATAGATACATAATACATACACACATCTGTATAACAATACCTTGTAACTTCTTGTCAATGAACTTGTGCTATTAACGTTAAGTTATTCCAAACTGTGTGATCTTTAATACGTATAGAGATGAAGCATTGACATTCTTTGAGGTGTGTATGTAACATAATAGAGACTCACTACATATTATTTAATAGATACATACAGCAATAACATATGTAACGTGAATAGTAGACCTTGTAAGGTATGTATGTTTTACAGTAGAATAATAACTAACGTGTGAACTGAGATACCTAATAATAATGGAGTCTCATATATGATATGCTAATAATTAAAGATAACTTCAGTCGCGCTATAAAAAAAGACAGAGGAGACATAGGCCCATGAAAATAAATAATCATGGCTGGATTATTAAATTGTAGTGTCTCTGTATATGTAAATTAATGCAGGTGTACTATTCATAGTAGATATGATTTAGTATTTATTCTTGTATATATATACACTTACAAGGAAGGATTGAACAACAACACACTAAATAATGAAGTTGACTCTTAGTCAGAGAGACTGTCATCTGGATGGATGGTTAAAGACTCGTCCTCTTGCTTACTTCAAAGTGATTATGGTTTCAATGGCTGGGTCGTTTAAAATGATTAAGAAATGATGATCGCCGATAATATGACTGGGAGTTGTTGATGAAGAGATTATTGTCATGCGGTAAGATAATAAATAATGCTAATAAATAATAATCGGGCGCTTTGATCAATATGGAAGTCGTTATGTGTATGAAAAATGAGGGTAGGTAAAGTACAGAAGCTCGTGTCATTCACTGACTATTAGTTGACTTTGAGAAACTGTTTTCCTTGCATTTTTTACACAATAAGACAGAACTATACATACTCACTCATATATAGACAATCAGTCTCTATCCTTTCTCTCTATCTCACTTGCGTCTTCCTAGTATGCTGCTGGTTGTTGGTTTTCGTCGTCTCTCCAGATTATTTCCGTAGATATGAGTCTCTCCGCAATGACCATCTTATGGGTAGAGATGTTTCAAGAGAGGAGGGTTAAGTTTTTGAGGGGGGATGACCGGAGTTTCCTCCTTCAATCCATAATGCAGGCTAATATAGTGCATAAGTACTGGACATGACCATTTATCCTCAGCTCCTTCCTAATCATGCTAACAGTGACTGCTTCCCTGATAAGCCCTACTCACTTGTCCCATTGTCTTGGTTTTTTATGTTTGAGAAAAAATGATGATTTGCTCCAAATGTGACACAGATATTTCTACTCTCAAATCAACTGCCCATCTCTTACCAACCATCTTGCTCTGCTCTCTCTCTCTCTCCCTTGTTTCTTCGTTTGTTCATGCAATCCTCCAAGTATCATATCCTTCTCCCACTCTCTCTCTCTCTCTTGTCACATGATCCCATTTGATAATTCTCTCAAGTTAATCTTCGTCTACCTCTTAAATGGTCCATGAAAGTGACCAGAAAAAAGAAAAAACTGGGTTTCTCCCATTCCCTTGAAAAATCCACAAAAGTTTTCTCAAATTTCATGACCACATCTTTTTGTTACGTTCAAGCAGAACTTCTATACTTTTTCTTGCCACTTCCTCCGCTCTGCTGTCTACAATTACATATTACAGGTCTTGAATTCAACTCTTGAATTTCATACGCTCACTTTAACTCAACAAGCTTACACTTTATTTGTAGATACTTTGTAACCGTATCAGACTTGCTTGACTTTAATACCGTATCACGCTTACAGCAACTTACGTTTCACACAAGCATCTTTGACAGTCAAATATTACAAGCAGGATGTATGTAATGTAATCTTTTAGAAACAACCACTCCTTATACATCTATTTGAGGTCTAAAATAATAACAGCTATAATATACAACGTGAGCTATTTTTAACCTTCTATAATAATAGTTGTTTCACAGTCATTTAACTACTTGACGGATTCTGAGCGTTTCTCAAGCCAACGTATCATCAAGCAATGCTCTGTACAACATACATATAAGAAAGTTTTATGCAGCATGTAATAATTAAAACTGTTCCTATAAAGTGCTGAAGAAATACTATATACAACGCTCCTCTATATAATCTAGAATCTCGAGTCCCTACTTAAGTAGGAGGACTTGAGTGGGAAAAGTTGGACACTTATTAATTAGTTCGGTAAGAACCGCTGGTTCGCTTGACAACTGTGTGCTTTTGAGTATTTTATTCCCTTAGAGAGCTCCTCACCCCTTGTGTATCCTTAGTTAATTGTCCAGGTCACAAGTTCATCTGGGATCCCCCAAAATGTATACAAACATCAAGTCATGGAAAGAGTAATGTTCGCTAACAGATTAGTTCCTCATAAGGTTTATCTATGTATACATTACTTACCAAAAGAAATTCACTTAGATGTACCTTAATGTGTATAGAAAAAGAAAAGCTAAAAGTTCGAGTGAAAAGTTCAAAGCCGCAAGGAGGTTACAAAGTGATCAACTTTTGGTATTGCTACTATGTATATATTATGCAGCAGTTTCATACACTGGTGTGTAACAAATTGAAGTTAATAACTAAAATCCGAAGTAAGCAAATAAGTATTTGAATCTACATATACAGGATATAGACGTTTGCCTACACTGTTAAAGTAAATTTTTGTAAAGTATGAGGGGAATCTTTTTGTATATAGAGAAGAGATTAGGTTCTAGGACAAGTATATGGAGATGTGTGCACGAAAGATATTAGCCAGATGGTTATGACTAGCCATCAACAACTCTTTTGGCCGAGACGAAATTGCAGTTGGTTTTAAAAGTCACTCTCACAGGCCCAGGAAGAATTATCACCAAAGAGGAAGCCCTTGAGTTTTTCTCGTGTATATAGCATGATGATTGTTTAATTACCAGAACGCACTCAAGTCTGTAAAAACGCTCTAATCTCTGTCATTATTAGCCTGTGTTTGATTTTCTCCACAACTTTTGGTCTTATCAGTGACGGGATCTTCCAAATGCAAGCTAGTTTATCTAGTTATACGTTATTGTACCCTCCCTGCTGCAACATTTTATACATTCGCATATATGTTTCTATAAATCTACATGTTGTAATGATGCTGCTGGACTGGATGCTACAGAAATATTGCTATAGATTGTTGCAAGATATAATCTACGTATGTAATTGCTGCTTCATATTGCCGCGCATTTTTATGTACTCAAGTACTGTCATTATAGCAATAGTACGTGCGTTATTTGGAGAGGAAGGAAGAAGCAAAACAGAAGATGAAAAGCTCTCTTTCTATTTATGACACTTTTTAGAACAAAGTTCATAAGCGTAAAAGCCGACAGAGATTGAGTGAGCAGGAAAGAGTAAGACCAGAAACAGCACGGGAATGAGAACGCCGAGAAAAAAGGCTTATCGCTATTAAACACTCTTTACATGGTCTTAATGCAGTTTTCAACAATAAATTACTGCAGCACACATAAGTATGCTACATGAAGTGCACTTATTTACTTTGATAATACTGAGCGCAGGCGATATTGTTTAGCCAACAACCGCCAGTCTTCCCCTAAACACAGACATTACGATGAATATGCCAACTGAACGACATTGAACAAGCTATAGTATGCCATATAGAAAGTTAACTTTCATTAGGCTGAAGTACAATAACACAATAATACAGTGATAAAAAACACCAAGTATAAGCACTATGTGTACCTCACAACATACAGCAATTCGAGTAGGAATATAAGTTTTCTGTAATATGTAAGCAGCTACATACATAAATACATATACTTTTTAAACTTTAAGATGAATAAAAGTTATAGGAAACTGAAGAAGCAATGTATGGCACTTTACGTGTGTTTCTTGTTATTGAGAAATATGATGATACTGTAAACATAAGAATAAAAGTCGGAGCTTTAAACACTTGTTTACTTATGTAGATTTGAGTATACACAGGTAGATATATGCTTTTAGTTTCCATGCAACTACTATGTAACTCTCGTGTATCAATTGTTGTTGTTAGGATAGCAAAGGGGTATTATTGTTGTCATAATGACTGAGAATAATGTGCCATGTAATTTCTACTTATCATTCCATCCTCGGGTTCTTTTGTTGTTCAATCAAGGCTCAAGAATGGAAGTGCGGCCCAAACTATACACTTTTGATATGTGGCTGCTTGCTGCTGCTTGTGATGCCTCCCCCCTCGCTATCATCTCACTCTTTTATCTCGCTCTGTTCTCTCCCCATAGCTCTTTAGCCTTTTAAACCATTTAGGATTTAATCATAATTGATATTATTTACTCACTTGATGTGATTATTTTCTGGGGGAATTATCTTTTTAAATTGCTTAGGTGGTCTCTTGCCCCTTACTTTTCTTCGTCCTTTCTTACCTTGTCGCTCACCTTTTCTCTCGCGCTCTCCTACACGCTTATCAACTACCGAGTAATCCGACGGTGATTAACTGAAAAAAATCCCGTAACAACAACAGGCTTATTGTTGTTAGTACACAAGGATTAAACGTGTATAGTATTATGTAATAGATCCGAAATTTCTCACATGCCCAACCATTGGTTAGGGAATTAGTTAGCATGTATACTATATAAAGGTTGCTCATATAACATATCGTAACTGGTTTATGGACTGGGCTAGCCAGCTTCATCGACTCCCAAAAGCTCATCTTATTGCTAACTACAATGCAGACACACAGTAAAATCAACATGATAGGTGAGGTAAAACTTGTATTGTTGTGAGTATAATCACATATCCAAGGGTTATGCACACAAAGGCCTGGCGTTTAGATTTTCTCGTTAATACTGGAAGGATAGGCTGCTAGAGGTTCGAACCAAAAAGTGTTTTTATGTAAATACATACTTAGAGCTTATTTTGTGTAAATACATGTATAGAAACGAACATACACAAGCACGAAGAAGCGCTTGCATTTGTAAGTATTTAGTTATAAAAAGTATGTACTTAATTTAGTTAACCTATGTTGAGCTAAGGTGTACAAGCATCTAACCTGCGTTGTTAAATTGTATTTTCCCGCATCATACATGTTATTTACCTGTAAATAAGTTTATGCATTAGAGATTGTATGTATATGCAACTTATATGTAGTGTGAATGTTGTGTAAATGGTTTTTCTAAATACCTGCATTTATGCTGTAGCAGTATTATGTTTGAACACTACAAGCACATATAGCTATACATAGCTTTAAGCTGAAATAACACCAGCCGATGATAGTTTAAGGAGTTGGTGGTGGAAGTGAAGCCAAGCTCAGGAATGTCTACATGAGGTAATAACATTTGTTGTTGAGTTAGGAAAAGATGAAATCAGGGATTGGAAAGGTTATGTCGTTACAAAACCCACTTTTGTTCCAGCATTTATAATTACCACCTGTAAAGGATCCCGTGATAGTCATCTTCTCTTTCCTTTCCTCGCTCATCTCTCACGCTCGCTTTCCATCTCTCACTCTCCAACTCCAACCTCCTATTAGCCCTTTTTGTATGTATATACGTACAGTCTCCATCGGAATTCAATTAAACATTTTCAATGAAATCCTAAGCTCTTTATTTGTTTGACTTTAATTTGACCAACAATTGGAAACAAATGACCGGGTTGAGTTACACTAAGGAACTGTCATTGTCAACTTAATTCGTAGGTGAAATTGGAACCGAGACAATAATTTTCCTTTCACTTCATTTAGTTTGCTTACAGCCAAAATCTTACCTTTGTAAAGTTTAGCTGTCTGTATTCATTATGTTTTCGATCTTCAAGATTATTTCTAAAATTGAATATTCCAAATGGTAATCCATACCAAACTAAATCTATTATTGTTTAAAATTAAATGCTTGGTGTTGATTACCATTTAAAAACTTCAAATGTCAAAAACATTTTTCAATGCATCTTCATGCTATATAACCACGGTATGCTGTACATTTTTGTTAAAGTAAACCTGCATATAGAGAGTGACTTGAAGGATGAGACTTCTGGAAGAGTGAAGGATATGAGAGGGGAATGTTTTAACTTAAGGAAAAGGCTTCTTCGTTGCAGTTTGAGAAAGACTTCTGGCGTAGTGCTTGAAAGGCTTCTTAGCTGTAGTGAAGATAGACTTCGTGGTTGAAGTTTAGGAAAAGGCTTCTTCGTGGAGAGTAAAAAAGAATGCCAGCCCGTCAACTTGTGGTTAATTGACCCTTAAAAGCAAGTGTAATTGGGGGAAGCAGGCAGGAGTGTAGTTTCCATTTAACGCCTTTGCTAACACATAAAAATTTCAGGCCTCATAAAAATCCACAGATCCTTTGGTTAATTACTTGCACCATCCATTCTTTTTGGGGAAACCTCTCTCTCTCTCTCGGTGTTTGTGTGTGTAAACTGTTGTTAAATCAGTCTTTAAGTTGCTTTGTCGACTGTGGTCAAATACAGCTTGTTACAGCATTCAAAACTCACTAATAAACTATGAGCGCTTCATCTCTCGCTTTTGTTTCCATCGCCTCCTCCTCTACCTCCTTCCATTGAGTTTTCCTATTTAGAACCGTGTATAAGTTTTGGTAGTTTTAATGGTTTTCACAATGCGTAAACGATTACATGCTTGAGGGTTGGGTTCTGCACCGAACTCTATACACAAACAGAACTAATAGTGTATTCAATGCTAAACATATACATATATATGGATAGACATTCAGTGTATATAAATAGATTAGCTTAGCAAGCAACGACCATATATTTACAAACTTCGGTATCCATTTTTCCACGCTGCCACAGTAATAATAATTGTTTCTAAAAGGAATGAATAACATAAAGTTTGGAGTGAAAACCAACCCTTGGACATCCCCCATTGACTTTACATGACATATGAACAAGAGCAATTATTATTAGTTTAGCCTTTCTTCTCCTGCTGGACTTTTCATAATATTCCCAGAACTTTTGTTATAGTTCTTACTATATCATAGCGTTTTGTTCAAGTTCATAAAGGTAGACGTACACAATTGCATGCTCCTGGTCTATATGTAAATCAGACAACAACAGAGCTAAAGACAAGTGTGGTTAAACGCACGTGCACAAATAACTTCTCCAGATTAAACTGTGTACACGTTTATGAAGATGAGAAGCTAAATAGGAATGAAGATGAGAAGGAGAGAGGGAGAAGTCAGATGAAGAAAACTAGGATTTTTTATGTTCAATAATAAAACTCACACCTGCTGCTCCCAGCTTATAAAAACCCGTAAGGACTAACAACATGTGAACTAATCGTATGCTCAAGATATATTTACAATAATAGTAATAATAATGCGGTTTGGATATCATATGGATTGCATTGAAGATACTTAACCCTCCCCACCTTTCCTCGATATTTTATTCCTTGTATTATATCTTATATCGTTTAGTATATCTCCGCGCTCATTTCTCTCTTGTAGTTTTTCATATCCCTTCAGTCTCACAAGTCCTATAGTATATCGATTATGACTTTGAGATTTCACTCTTGTTCTTATCCATACGACATATTTCAAGCTAAGAGACATTTACCATTATGACAGGACCAAAGTGAATATCGCTGAGGAAAAACCAAGACATTAATTGGCCACCATTCAACAGATTCAACTCACGACTTCATACATAGCTGGAATCATATAAAGATGAATAGCACTGTTCATATAAATATATACTTTACAAAGGGTTTTACGTGTGTTAATATAAATATGAGTTTCAAGTGTTATATAAATATGAACTTTAAGTGTTCATACAAGCGTCACGACAGTACCCTTATAGCTAACATGTTTTACATAGCAACGTTCATCTATACTAAATAAGAACTTCAAAGTAAAGCCATATCAGCATAACAGCAGTTCATATAAATAAATACGAACCTTGCTATTAAAGCCTCTTGGAGACTTGGAGTATCAAAACTGTAAATCGTAATGCTACGTAGCTATGTTAACAATACGAACGAAATCGATGCTTCATGAAGATATTATGATGAAGATACGGTCATCGCAGTGTGTATATTTCATCTTTTTAACAACACGGACTATCCCTGGTCCAGTAAACAATTATTGCGAGAGAGAGAAGGTTCATGTTTGTGAAGGATACTTTAAAGCAAAGCGTTTAGAGAAGGGATATTAGTTTATTATAAGTTACAGCTTTTATGTCCGACACTTCTACACACACACACTCACACGGGATCAACCAATAACACAAGTACATACACCAATAGCACAAGTATCCTTTGGAAATCTTTTACCATCATCACAGAAGAGCAGTATTTACCGAGATATAGTCGAGAAGGTGTTCATATCTCAAGAACCAATTTAAGGAAAGCATTTTGGATTTGGTTGGTTATGGCTGGTGCTCATCGTCGAAGAGTAAAAAGCGATAACAATTTCATTTGACAGGCACATCTGATTGAAAAATGGCCATAGCATTATTATCCTACCAACACCTATCTATTTACCCTCCAACCAATTTAAATATTTGCAAATAACTCTTTCACACTACCCACTTGACGGTTATTTATTGGCAAGGCTTTTATACGGCTTGTATTATTATTACTGATATTTTTCACACCCTCGACTTGTTTTTTTAACCGAATAAGAAGATGATCGTCGACACTGCTTATATAGCCTTCGTTAATTCACCCGTATACATTCCGTATATATTGTACATACTTTTGGGATAATCATAACCTCAGTTCCTCTTTGTTCAAACCTTCTCCCTCCATTATTTCCACCTTATTAGACGGAACGCCTGGCATCATATTTTTATTGAGGATCATCCCTGAAATTTATTGAAAATCAAATATATAATCGAATTTCCAACTGCACTTCACCTTTATTCTTACCTTCACTTTCAAGATGGATTAATGTATTATCTATGACTCTCTTGTCTCCAGATCGTTACTCACACGATGGTATGTGCATTATCTGGATATATAAAAGACAAACATGTTATTAATGAAATTACATTTAGAGACAGGAATTACATTCGTGTATATAGGTTGAAGGTTGGACGTATACATGTGCACACAGCTTACCAGAACATGTCAAGATCAAGTCCACCAGAAAAGTCAAAAGGTGCGATACATTAAGGAACTGTTCGAAAGCCAAGGAAACGCGCTTGGACTTACAATGACTAACGACATGTGCAGGGATCGCGAGAAGGGCTAAAATCCACACACACGGCATGGATGATGATTACTGATAACATGGATAATAGTCTAATGGGTTCAGGTATAAACAAACGACTTAACTGTGATTGTGAACCACAATAATCAGTTGTTGTGGTTTTCCCTCTGTTTCTTATACTTTTGTAATATATATGTACATTGTACTTTTTGTAACACACATAAGTGATTTAACTAGTTATATGGTGATAAGTCTAGTGATTTGTTAAAAAGTTTTTTATGATTGAAGATTATAAGCAATTTGTGTTAAAATATGTGTATACTTTTATATATTTGTATAATATATCAGGTATAAATGTTTAGTACGAGATATATACGCAGATGCTGAATCACTGATGGACATTGTATGGAGATTATTCATCATTTTACGAAAGAACAGATTGCTTATAATGAAATATAGTGTACTGCATATAATTTATGTATATACAACTGATAGGAGGTTGATCGTCGAGGAGAATAATAACATGAAAAATGGTCTGTGAGTTTTGTAGTTTGCAATTAGCAATGAAAAATGGTGAGTGAGTTAGTTGCGTGCTGTATGTTGGTGATTATTCAGGAGGCTAATTAGTGTAAAAAGTGGTTGGGATGATGATAGCTCATTTAATCTCTCATCATGATTACTGTCAAATTTATCTAGTAACAGGAGGAATTCACATGTGTATTTATTTACCTGCTGGTCTTCCATGGCCCTCTGTTGTATCTGAATAGACAGTTTATAGTTGGGAAGTTGATGGATATATAGGTATAAGTATATGAAAGGATATCATGCTAGTGTTGTTGTTATTCCTACGTATATCTATGATGGGCCGGGAGATACCTTGCTTTGCTTGAAGACAGAGAAGAAAGGTATAGCATTAGGATGAGGTTGTGTCCGAGGTAAAAATTCTTTGTTCCTCGTTAACGGCGGCTATAATGTAATAAGATGAAGGAGTAGAAGACGAAGACGGACGTTTGGAGGAAGAGCCGAGCAATGAAGGAGTGCTTGAAGAAGACCCGGAGTACTCCGTAAGTATACATTTTAAAAAAGAATATGAGTTTAAAGGAGGCAGGTAAGTTTTAGGGACGGCTTTCAAGAAATAAACTAACGATATATAACTTTTTCTCTTTCTTCAACAGCTCATCTCTACAGTAAATAGAACTGTGTGGCTAAATGGTTCTGAAGGAAAATTATCCTGCTCACATTATATAATCTACACACAAGATATGTATCCGACACTTCTGGCTTATGTAAGCATTATTACAACTACTGGACTATCCTGATATTTTTGGTATATAATGTTCGATCTGAAGAACGTTCATGTTACATATCTGGAATACTTTATGAAGGTGGGTTTGTAATAGTTTTGTGGAAGTATGTGTGTTTTATATATTTCGTATATAGGTACATATGTAAGCCTAGAAAGATTTAAGTTCAGAGATGTTACTGGCTCGAGGAAGGTAAAAAGTTTAAAGAAAGAATGACTTTGCATGCAAAGCAAGGAATTTCTTGCGGTGAACTTCTCTCGACATATACATACAGGTATGGTATATACATACAGTAACAAGTGTTTTGTATATTATGTGAGGATATGTTTGTCGTTGTAAAAAGGTACAGTTTTAAAAAAGGATATAAGTTTTTTTACATAGTAGTTAGTATATAAGTAGTAGTGATATAGGAAGGAAGATGAAACGAAAGCCCTTTTTCTTCTTTTTCTTCGTCTAGTAGTGATCTATCACTCTGACATTTATTGTCAACAGAAATATTTTTTCCGCAACGAAACATCCCAAGGGCTTCTTCTCTTTGGGTCTCTGACAGCAAGGAAACAAGACGAAACTCATAATATTTTCTACCCTTAGCTAATTATTGTAATTAGGCGTGAAAAAACCAATGTTCACAACCAACCTCCATAGTCATTATTCCCTTTTAACTCAACTACTCACTCAATTACATCATCAACATTTAATTATCATTATCCCTGTATACATAAATACCTTCGCAGTTTATAGCCGCATCAGCATTCAGACAAGCCTCCTCCTTATTCCTTTTTATTCCCTGCCATAGTCTTTAAAATTCAAATTACCTTTGTTGTGTGTCTTTTCTCTACATATACTAACCATCCACAGAATTATATTCTTCCAGATACATCTCATATCCATCCACCTTCATTATTTTCAATGAACCTTCACTTCATTTAGAGACTAAACTTTTAAAACTTGCGTCGCACACCGAAGCATGCGGTTGAGTTTGAGCTCAATTAGTAACGGAATTTCTGATTCTGCAGACCTTACGTCTGGCAGCAACTATGAATGTGTTGAAATTGTAATGTGCAAGTATAAATTTCTTGTTATTACAAAGGCTCTGATTACAAATTACTTAACATTACAACAGCATGCCAACCAGCACTTGTCACAGCATGCCTAGTTATTAGTTTTAAATGCGTCGAATGTTAAATTATGCTTAATAACCATATATTACCTATTTGTCCACACGATTGCTTGTAACTCTAATCTTTCGCTAATACACACAGCAGGCTCATTAATTGTAATGACAATTATTGTATATAGAGTATGTCGTTATCCGTGAACAAAGTAATTTTAGCAGCCCCGACATAATACCTAAGTTGAAATAATTAGTCCGAATTGGTGTAGGTAATCAAGACGCTTCAAGTATAATTTGTGGTTGCTTGAAACAATGTCGATACCTAAAAATAGTCTAGAAATAATCAAGAATGTGGTTTTGATGTGATGGGACCTTGCTTATTGTGTTGAGCATCTTTATAATGCTAATAAAGAATAATATACATAAGTAAATGTGGACATTTGAAAGGCTAGTTGATCCGCCTGACCCTATCATTTCTGTACGCTTCATTGTTTTCCGAGTGTCAAAACATGAAATAGAGATTTTCTCAAGTTTCACCCCCTCCCTCCGTTTCATGCGATTGGGTCAGAGAGGAAAGGTCAGCTTGAGTGGTGATTGAGGGGAGTCTGACAGAGAATTAATTCTTGGCCCCCGGAAACATCAATAACGAAGCTAGAAGTGATCTATTGGAAATATGCTAATGGCTTCAGTTGCACTTTATCCGAAGGAATAACGCAGAAGGCTTTTATAATATGCCCATGCACAAGTGTGTTAAAGGATTTTTGAATTTGAATAAGACAAAATCATCAAGAGGAGTTAGTCATACTCACGTAATAATAAATGTTAAAACATTTGTTGGGAGGATTATCATATTATATCAAAAGGGAATATGAGTAGTAGTGTTTGCATTTGAAGGGATGATACAGCAAGTGAGATATATATTATTATTGTTATTATTTATCCCTTATTATTTTTATTAGTATACTTTAACTATACATAAGTCGACAGTATTTTATTCTCCTTATAGGCTCGAAAAGGTCTCCTCTCACTCCGTGTTATTACTTCACTCTATGGGTTTTAAGGTAGCGTGTCTAAAGATGTTCTGTTTGTCTCGTTTTATCCATTCGAATAATAGAGTTATCAATATAATGGCGTAGACATCTCCCTATGACTTCTTCGTAGTTGGCCAGTTAATTGCGTGGATTTTGTCGGCCGGTGAATCCGCATTGAATTCAACCCATGCCGTCAACATTTTTTCTCCTCCGCACGCCGAGATGGCTTCCCGTAGCTTCTAACCGGATTCCCCGCCACACCATACAGTGTTGTGTATTATAAGGGAGACAAAAAAAATCATAACTTTGACTTCACTTCAGTATGGTTAACACTCTTCCTATGTATATTCTCCCTTCACCCCGGCACCCGCCTCCCGAGAGCTCAAATATTATTTTATTTTTTGTTCTTATATATCAATCCTCCTTATACGTTATTTCAGCTCTTCCTCTCTTGTAACTGTTTAAGTCCCTAATTATGCATGTATCTGTATGGGAGCTTATCTATATGGAAGCAACAATTATACTAAATTGCCCAGTACGTTTCACACAGTCAGAGACAAACAGAGTTGTTAGCAATCCAAATGTTGGTTCATGTTGAACTTAATGGGGGTTGACAGCAGGAGAAAGGGAGATGATGATGGGGTTCACAAAAAAATTCATGAGATGCAAACTCTAATTGCTCCACATTTATTCACTTAATTATCCACATCATAAACATGTAAGAGGAAGAACTTTGGTCCCATAACGAATGTTGGCTCTTGTGCATTTTTTCTCTTCGCCAGCTTGTACATAAGGCAGTTCTCTTTTTCCCGTACGTTACTGGTATATTGCATACGGCTTGTTTTCTCAATATATTTCTAAAAATATAAGTGTATGCTGTAGCATGTCAAGTATTTAGTGCCGTCTTGTAACAGACGTGTACATTATGCTTGTTAGTGTGTGGAGAAAATGAAAGGAACTAATTGATGAAGATCCAACAACACTAGTAATTTTAATGAAGAAAATGATTATGAGCTGAAGAAGTCTCGTGTGAAGGAAATTACTTATTAACTGACTATTCATCAATATTCATACATTGGTGTAATTATCTCATATTTATTTATTTATTTAGTCACATTATCGCAGACTCTTCTTCTCTATTAACTTGAATTGACCTCCGTCCATCTCCGCTGCACGTCAATCTGTCTCTTTTATTTTAAGATTCTTATCCACACTCGAGTTAGTACGATTAACTATATGGTTAATAAATATGCAAGTATAAAGGATATATGTAGAAGAATGGGGTTCCTGGTACTTGTCTCGAATGTGATTACGCTGTAATATTAATATATAGAGTGAAAAGTTTGTCGATTAAGAGACTTTAAACTGATTTGAGTCCGTTTTCCTTTTTTATAATTAATAATTTACAACTTTCTGACATGAGTGGTAAAATCTCACAAGATAATTATTGAGCAATAATTTACTACTTGAGCAGAAGAGAGCAGAGGCAGTATGTATGGAGGATTTATGAGGCTTTATATATATTGCAATAATACATATCTATTCTTACGAATATTATGTTGTAGTGGTTGTTGAGAAGGGAAGGGGAAAGAGATAAGGTTACAGAGCGAGAGGACTTATGATTAATTAAATTAAAATAGAAATGAATTAAGCACCAGGCCTTGAGCTGTTAATCATTTTCTCCTAATGATTCTGTTCAATGTAAATTGTTAATGGGAATTGTGACAGATTAGAAATTATCATATTTATTGATTGAAGTCATTACGATCATCCCGGATGATTAACCATTATTTTGCTCGTGGTGATTTCTTCGTGATGCTCATCTTGTTCGCTGCTCAGTATAGTATCATCCTTCGTGTACATACTTATGGTCAGTATATCATCTCTTTAAAGTTGTAAGTCTTAAAAATATAAGATGCATATGTTAGGATATTAGTGTTATGTACAACACCAGTAGTTATACGTTTTACAGTATGAAAACTGAATGGTGCTTCATCTTGACAATGCATGTTTCTGTGCATAGTTACACCTCACTCTGTGCGAGAGAATTTACGTGAAGATATGCAATATGTTAAGTTACAACTTGCCATCAATTTCGATAGGAATCTCCTGTTTTCCTCTTATGTTCTTTTAACTCTTGAGCTCCTGCTCCTCCGCTACTCACTCAAACAGCAGACACAACAACATATAAGAGTCAAGTCAGTCAGCTCCAATGATGATTCTGTTACGTTCACGGGGCTGTCGAGTGGAGTCCCTTCGTTTGTTCCTTGAGTATTATGTTGTCTTGCAGTGTTGTTGTTGTGTAGGTATGTATCATGATTGTGGGTAGTATAGGGTCTACAAGTTCGGGGTTCTTATTAGCTATATATTGAAGGGTTATATATGCAAAAAGACAGTTGAGTGGTTGTTGTGGCCACGTGGGATAGTCTTGGCATTGTTGTCCAGCTAATAAAATAATCATGTTTATTACTTGTAAAGAATAAATGAGTAGGTTGGCCAGGAGTTAAATGAAGTAGTGAGGTTATAAAAACTGGTCACAACTCCATTCCACTTTTTTACACATAAATGCCTATTAAAGTGTCAGCTCATAACTAGATTACCTCCTGGAACCCTACTCTCCTTTTTATTATACTTTTACCAATAATAATATTATTATGGGTAAACTATCCCAAAGCTATCTCTCCCTGTTTGGCTACCTATTACATTTGCGTCCTCCTATATCCTGCATATATGTATGTGTTTTACATGGGTACATGCACTTTGTATGCTTTATACTGTGGCTTCATATTATTCACGAGATACCGTCGTCAACGAGTAAATTGTGTATGATATACTGAACTTTAAAATTTTTATATTCTATAGACATTAGATCATTTTCCTAAGTACACCTTATAAACATTACTCAACTTGTGGCAGTTGAAAAAGTAACGAGGCACATACCTTCTGCCTTGTTTTGCTTGCTGTAAATTATGTAAGATTTAAATAATTATTATAATATACGGATTACCGCTATAGTGTGTATAGGTTACATATAGGTATGTACAAAGTGCATACATGTTTTGAGTACATGTAAACGTTAAATTATATTACTAGCATTTTTTTTAACAATTAATGTAAATGTTCTGTATAGCGCTGAGCGCAGTAGTGCCGTTAGTTATGCCGGGTCTAATCACCATCAGGACTTGAGGTATGCAACTTTCAATTTAATTTTCGCTTAAATTTCTAGTATCCTTGTTTATCCATAACTCGTTGGAACTACTATTGGCTTCCAAGGCATTTAAGCGAGGGATCTAGAGATTGTAGTTTTGTATTTAATAGTGTGAAATTTTTCCAGGAGCAACCACACATACCAAACCATATTTAGGCATGTGGACACAGCGATAAAAAACAAGTCGCTGGTTGTCTTGGGGTTCGGTAATATGTAACCGCAGGTCTGACCATCAACTTATCGCTGTTGAGTTGACGTGCTAATAAGATACATGTGGTGGATTATTTAAGTTGCATGTGTGTAGACCTCCATGTGTGTACATATTGTGAGTACATATATAAGTGCAAGGTGCTATTCCTCCTAATAGATGAGATTTGTTTCAAGGGAATAATGGCGGAAATTATGACAATAAATGATATTTTTAATGAATTGGATGTATTAATTAATTACTTGAAGATTAGTGTGATAATTAGAATGGGTAAGTAGATGATAATTGTGGTCGAGGAATGCTGTAATTGTCTATGTGTTGAGAATATTTAATCTAAATGGTGGGTAATCGACGAGAGTTATTAAACTTGTTCCAATGTAGGACGTAATTGAGCAGGGGTTAATGATGGCCATTAGAAAAAGTTGATAGAGGCGTACATGAAGGAATTCCAGCAACACAGCGTCGACGACGACTAACAACATCTGCTCAACAACTTTTCCATCGAACATCACACTCTTCTATGTTCCTCTATAGCTATCTATCAAAATCCACCAAAGTACATAATCATATTCTGCTCCTGCTCTCTCTCTCTCTTTCCCTCCTTATTTCCTTTACAGTCTGTATTACTGAGAAATCCCAACTTTTTTAAACGCAATCTACCTTCGTTTATAGAACCATACATACAGATATCAAACCGAACGTTTTAAGCAGAACTGCTCATGTAACATGTGTGTGCATACACATGTTACGTCGCATATAATAAACGGGAAAACAAAGTTGGTGATAAAGTAATATAAGTATGTAATTATGTATCAGTTATGAAGCGTAAGGATTTGTTAAGTTATGAAACCTAAAGATTTGTAAAGTTATATGAAACATAGGATTTGTTAATGTATGAAACATACAAACTGTGTGTATATAAACCATGAGAGATATTGTGCTACGAACATATATGTACACACTTGCTTACTTCATAGGTCTCTCTCTCACTCGCTGCTCCTATAAGGAGGAGGAGGAGGATAATTATTAGTTAAACATTTATTTAGGGTGTAATTTATTTTGATCGTAATTTAAACAATTGTTAAGAGTTCTAGCTTGTCTTAAGGTGCCTTAATTTATAAATAATGCGTGGAATGGGGAGGAAAACCGGTTTTCCATGTCGGCCATCATCCCTTCCTTCCTCTTCAACTAAACTATCTTATCCTCTCCTCTTGGTCGACTGAAGGAAGAGAACGAGAAGAAGAGAACAAGATGGGAATAATTAGAGTCTGTGTGAGTGAGTGAGTGAGTGAGCAAGCCGCGAGGCACAACTCCAACAACCACTCATAATTAAATGCTAGCCATGTAAACGCACACATAAATCAATCTCGTAAATTATTTCATGATAAACCCAGTTTAAAAATAGGGGAGAGAGATTTTATTACCATCCTAACTAATTACCACAACCCATCACATTATGCAAAAATCTAAACAACTTTTCTAACTTAGAACTCTTCTTCTACTTGTTGTTGTTCGTATTAAGTTTACACAAATGTATGTATAGTATACCTTTGCTAGGAAATCATGCATATAGGAGTGAACTGTGAACATATAGCAAACATTGAGAGAGCTGAGAGAGAGAGAAAATCAAGCAAAACACCTTATATTCTACTCCTACAAATCGTTGAAACACAGAGGGAAACATGCATACTCACACTAATTTTTAAAGAGCCCGTCACATGAAAAACCTTTTCATCTATTCAGCCTTTCCCATCATCAAACCCTGAATTCCACGAAAACTCAAATACTGTCAAGACCAATAAGGGTCCTGTATTATTACATGTGCATATGTTCATCCCATGTAACTACAACCCTTGCAGTTTTTTGCTTCTCCCTCCTACCTTTTTTCTTTAAAAAGCTCTTGAACTTAAATGACATTTATTGGTTGTCCAATGATAGTCCACACAGATAATTTGTCATTTATCGCTAAGAAGCTCACATGCACCTTATGTGTTTTTCTTATAGGTACTAGATTACCTGAGTTCATGAAGACCGGAGCTCAACCAGGCTCTCGTCTTTTAGACATAACAAGCAGTAACAAGTGCAGCGCACAGGAAGACAGTAAAAATAGACAAAAAAACCAATGAACAGAACTGTTTTACAGCACGAAGGTAATAGTTAGACAAAACATTACATAGTAGGAAATGAACACTTGCTAAGGATACAAACCACACAATACTACAACAAGGCATATTAACTATAGGGAAGGTGGTGGAAAGCATTAAGCAGGTAAATTGGAAGTTACACAAGAAAACAGATTGGGACCATTCAGAAAAGTATAATATATAATATGGTAGAGTACATGGAATGAATAAGTTTACTCTTCTCGCTCTCGCCACACTCAAGTGGGTGGGAAGGCTTTTCGACAATAATGAATTGCCGATTAACTAAATTATAGGGTAATGCAAAGAGGCACATTAAAGTTTCTTCAAACTCCCCTCTCTCTTATGTTTAGTCTCACTCGAAATATTATAATAGTGTATAATATACTATTGGGCTCTCACTCCCTCATCTTTTTCACTAACGAGATCCATCACCATAGTTAAGCTAATCATGTGCTGACTTTAAATAACATCTAAACAAGGGAATTAACTACAAATTATATCGATTTTCCTAGCCCTTCCATCTCCTTGGCCAGTCAATTAAATTAAAGGCAAGTCTGGCATTATTTCTGCTTACATACACACACGTTTTTATGATGTTGTTTAGTAGTATGATGTTACTTGGTGTATAATCTCTGCTTTATTTTATTATACTATTTTTTATAAATATATAAAAGCATAAAGAGTGTTGTATACACACAGGAAGCGCGAATTCATTCCTTCAACTCCCAAGGTATTAACTTCATTCATATGTCATGACGTCATGGCCTTTTAGTTGATTAAATTAGGATGGCGGCTCAAGAATAAATGATGCATTGATAGAAAGTAATTTTTCAGAACGTCCCTTGTTTTACAATGTCTTCTTATATAACAGAATGTACTCTAATCGGAATTAAAATATACTGTTATTGCACTGAAATTGTTGCTTCCTTTGAATTAAAATTCTGAGCTATTATAATCTGAATAATGCATCCAATTTAACTCGATTTGGCGCAAAAAGTTGCTTGATTCTAATAAAATAAAAATATTAAAAATTGTTTTAAAATTCTTACAAACTATCGAATTTTAATGAAACTTTGACAAATGCAGTCTGAAATAAATCTAATAATATATACATACGTACATATATGAATCACTACAGTAAGCATAAATGGATTCTGTAAAATAAGGGAAAGGAAGCTCGTCGTTATAATCGTACTCAAATTCAATAAAGCAAAAGATCTAAATAGTAAAGGCGTGGATTTACGCGTTAGAAGGAAATACAAGGGAAATGAAGCAAAACCTTATTATATGTGGACTGTTTTTGACAAGCCTGTATTATATGTGCTTTGCTAGTTAAAAGTGAAAAAAATGAGAGAGAGTGAGAGCGGGTTAAAAAAAGTGTTGAATCTTCCCCATGACCCTTGACCCCTCTCAGGCCTTAAAATGATAAAGTGGCCCAAGAAAATGAAGCTCATTTAGAAGCACATAAGGGGCCAATTTATGACTCTACTTAGACCATCAGGGAAATGATGAGCTTGTTGGGAAATATTAATTCCCTTCCTCACCTCACACACCTAAATATGAAGGAACTTACTCTTATTAACAACCACGGAGAACAACTTTACGGAGAATAAGACCAACAACTATTTAACAAATTCACTCCTCTTCTCCCAACCATTTACTCTCCGTAGGATTCACCTCTTAGCATATCAGTATAGATGCAGTAAAGGCCCTTCAATATATATACATGCTTGTTTTATACACACTGTATTCCAGGCACACTAATATAATCATCCAATTTCCATATATTTCGTTGAAGAGGATCTCGTTAGCAGGGGTAGAAAGAATTAACCTTAGAGCTAAAAAAAACCCAAGACGATAGAACAAGAGGAAGTCTTGAATTACATAATAAAACACTGCGGTATGTAGATTATTATAGTCGTTATTAAGGATTGTAGAGATGATGATGAGAACAACGTTTTATAAATTAGTTGTGTGAGGAATATGGAAAGCAGTTTCGGCAGAGTAATTAATTAACTGCAGCTGGAGTCGATTAAAAAAGTAAGACTTCAACACCTTTGGAATCTCTGGATTGTTAAATCAACATTTGAATTCTCTTTAATAATGGACACTTTGGCACAATCTACGTGTATTTACACTCATAAATAATTAATCATTTGTTCCATATGGATAACATGTACAACACATAGGCAGACACTCAAATGTATCAATAATCTCTTGTATGTTCATATATAGCTACATATATAATAATTGCTTGGATTTAATACGGATTGTAGTATATAATATAATGTATTTCTAAAATTAATATATGATCACAAGAAAGAGTCAAACTAAAAATGGCATGTATATATAACGGAGAATATTTTACAGTTTAAGAAACACTATTATGTAATTATAGAGCGTTGTGATTTTCTAGCGGAGGTTGATGTGTACAATATTTTTATATGTTCAGATCCTTTGCAACTTATGACAACATGCTCTGTTATTAAATTATGTAAAATAATTAATTGCCATATCATGAGAGTATACAGAATTTGATGGCTGCTTACATGTGTATGTTGTGGTAATAGAAAATGATCATTCAAATAGCCCAATCATCACTCACTGGTAATAAAAAGTTTACGCACACACATAATTGAATAAATACTGATAATAATTTCTTCTGATACTTACAAGCTATAATAAAATCTGTACTTTTAAGTTATTTTTTACTTTAATGTTATATATGTATAACGTGTTTCATATATGTCTAGGTATATGATGTTTGTAATATGTTTGTAGTATATGTAATGTGTCTAGCCTCGATTAACATGTTTGATCTTTCACATCTCCTCCACACATAATTATATTCTCGATCAGGGAAAATCAACGAAGTTAAGTACAAGATTGTTAAGTAGTATAAATGTGTATGTATAGGTATATCATCGCTATATAAAGCCATAGTGAAGATTTTACAAATTACAAGTAATTACAGTATAAGTCCGTACATATAACATATGTTTATTTTACTAATAACGATACACGGGAAACGAAGTGTAAATGTTCGTCGTCGCAGTTTGGAACTCTCTATGCTGTAATGTATGTGTGGATGATTCTAAAAAGTAACAAGCTGTATAATGTATTTGTGATATTCCAAAATTTGTTTTTGTAATAATTAACTTCATTTGAAACTGTAAATATGTAATTACTAAAGGTTGTTGAGTCATGGTTTTACGTAGTTCTGTGTATAGTTAATGGCTATTAGGTTCTCTTGCTGTTAATAATTTAGTTGATAGATATTTTCGCTAATATGTAAACGTTTAAGTCAAAATAAATTGAATATTCCATGTCTGTCGTCATGTTCTCGTTCTGCTCACCATCAATCATTGTCAATAAATAATTTCCAGTTAATTTCTGTGTAGTACTCAGTGTTAATTTTTTACGCCTTTCCCTCCTTCCAGTTTCTTCTTCATCTTCCTCATTACTCTATATTACTTTGTAATCTTCTGACATATTTGATAGAACGACAAGTAGTTTGCACTGTATGAAGTTTTTTGCTGCCTGTCAGATATCCCAAGCAGAGAGTTGTAGCATGGACCAACGTACATATATTTCTTTTTGATCGTAATGAGAAATAGATCGTAATTCAGTATAACAGCAGAGTAGCACAACGTCATGCATCCACGTATGTTCTAAGATGCACTTCTTGTCAGAATCTTACACGTTTTTGGAGTTTTCTCGGTAATAGCGTCCACCATTTAGTAATTACAAGTAGTTACACGTTGCTTGTTTTCTACAGTCACAGCCATATTTAAGTTTATTTCGGCCCATGCATGTCTTCATCCTCATCATCGGTCAGTTCCTCATCCATAAGGATCTCCTCGTCACTGGTTTCCCCATCCACGTAATTTCTCGTGGAGGAGTCGGCTGAGATGGCTGAAGTTGAGTTGCCCGATAGGTTTGAGCCCGACGAAGAGTTACCGTTAGTTGCAGACTTATTCCCACCACCACCAGCTTCCTCCTCCTGCTGCATCCGTTTATGCTTGGTTCTCCGATTTTGAAACCATACTTTGACCTAAAGTTGTGGCATCGATGAAGGAGCATAAAGAGAAGGGGAAGAAACGGTGATTAATATATGCGATCTAGATACTTACTTCTAGTTACCAGATACATACCAGTATGTGGCTACTTAAATATATACACTCTCTTCCCATTACCAGTCCTATCTTTTATACATATCTACGACAGGTATATTAGGTTATTTAGATTCCAGACTATGAAATTAAGCGTTGATACATAGGATAGACATAACAACACCAGCTACAACATTGTATGAGGTTGGGACAGAACGACGCGAAAGGTTAATAATAATCATTCTGCTCATAAAATGAAACTCATGTGCAGCTCATAAATATTGGTCTGCATGATTATTAAAACGAGAAAATGTTATTTCATTACAACAAGTCTCCTACTAACTCCGGTGTATATACTTCACCGCTTTCCCCATAACTCTTATGCCACGTCCAAGATTTTTAATACTCAAAAATAGAAGGTGTACATTGTGTAATATGGGTAAGTTTCTCTCTACAGGAAGACTAAAGAGTTGGCTTAGGTGTAATGAACGAGGTGAATATAAATATGAAAGGAAGCCAGGGAAGTTAAGCTGTTTAATTAGACTGGCGATAAGAGAGTTGGAAGGAGCTTGTTGTATATGACTGAGTGTAGAGTGTATTACGTTAGGTTTGAAATCGATTAGACCACTTGACATGTTGTCACTTATGAGTAACCTTATACAGACAGATTAAAATGCTCACTTGAGTTTCGGTGAGTGAGAGAGAATTGGCAAGCTGCTTCCGCTCAGCGCCCACCACATAGTGATTTCTTTCAAATGCGTGCTCTAATTTCAAAAGTTGTGAAGGACTAAATGCCGTGCGAATCCTTTTCGGCTTCCGAAACGGTTGTAGAAGGAAACCCGGTAGTTCTGGCCCTGTTGTCAACAACAATAATAACAAAAACTACTTTAGTTGATTTGATATATATCATTTCATAATTTCCGTATGCATGTATATCCACATATGTCACAATTACATGCAAGGCACTGCAAACAACCATAAATCCAGCCTTTACATTCCATCCATCGTTTAACTACCAAATTACCCGTAATTTTACACACATTCGTCGTACTATTCCGAAAAATTCATAACGTAATCATTCCCTTTCGTACCCTCACTCTCCCCGTGTTGTATAAAATTCCTAAGAAGGCTCGTAGTCCCGATTAAACCCTTTAGTTATTCTATTTAGTATACATAAGTGCACAAAAAGAGAAATAAAAAACCGGGATACTATCCAGGCGTTTTTTACAACTTCACCGTGTATTTATGCTACTGTTACACCGAAATAATGACACATTTTCAACATCTTACAACACTAGTAAAAAACTCCACGCGGGTAGTTTTACCTCGTAGCGTGTGTTTAATCTTCCGGATTTTTTTACAAGCACGGTTCTTAGGGAACAATATAAACATTACTTGAATCTGATACAGAAGGTGATGAAAAGTGAAAGGGAATGAGAGGTGTAAATACATACACATGCTTCAACACAAGCTTTCGATGGATTATTAGAAAATACCCGTAGATGTTTAACTTGATTACAACAGCATGGTAAAGAAAATAATAGACTTAAGCTTACCAGGACCGAACCGGTGGGGAAAAAGTCTTGAGTGTTTGGCTAACAACCAGGGATAAAGAGGATGGGCTGAAGCATGATGAGGATGATGAGGTGGCGGCGGAGGTTGCATCCATGGTAAACCGGGATGATGATGAGCAGCAGCGGCAGCTGCTGCTGCAAAATTTAGGATACCCGGAGGATAGGCTGCAAATTGTGGTAATGGCGGTGGTCCTTGAGCAGATGCTGAATGTGACATTTCAGGTGGAGTATGATGATGGGAGAGATGATTTGGAGGTGAAAAGACGGGAGATTTATTATGAGATGAGTCATTATGTGAGAGATTCGGACTGGAATTATTTGAGGATGACATTCGATGACTATTTGTCCCGGAGTGAACATGATGGTGATGATGGTGGTGGTTGGCCAATTTGGTCAACAACGGGTCTGTGGATGACGGTTCGGGTGATAAGGGAGGAGTGGAGGTCTCCGATCGGCTCTTCTTTCCTCCACCGACTATTGAGTCTATGGAGAAGCCGATTTTGGGACGATGAGCAGTGGGTAAATCAGTCGAAGTAGGTGCCAACGGCATCATAATAAATTTAAGGATTGTTCTGTATCACTATCACACACTTTAATTAGAGTTGTCACATATACATATAACAATATATGAACACGAACTACGCAGAGTTCACCACTATATTTTCAACCAGTCTTACAAAGATGAAACGATCAACTACATTAATACAAATATTGCACGGGCGTAAATAAATAATTAATACAAAATCCACTATGTCTTCCCCGCAGATAAGTACTTTTTATAGTACTACATCTGCAATAAGTTACTAAACGTTGATATCAACTGGCACATCCTTGTTGATGTTGTTGTCCAAGTGCTATCACTCTTTATGAAGAGGTGATAACGACTATTTGACTGTGTATATATAGCTTTCCTTCCTTATTGCTAATTACAAAATGGTTAACACTTGGTTGAACAGGCGAAGAAAACTCACTTGCATTATCTTTACAACGGCGGATGAGACAGTGCGGAGTGGTAATAAAGTGGTAAAAACTTTGTTATAATAATTTGTGTGTGCACTGTCGTCCTTCTTCTTCTGCAGCTCGTCGTAGTTGATGCTTCCAGTGGGGGCATGAGGAGATGTGTGAGTTGAGATCAGTTTTTGATGGTGTTAATGAGAATTAAGTGAGGGTAATTTGTTTGGTAATGTGTCTGTTAGGTTGTTGATTTCGGACTGAACAGACCAAGTATGCTGTCGTGCTGATATTCCTTCGCTTATTGTGGACCCAGTGCTGGTGGTAGGAGTAGAGAGCGAGTCAAGTCAGCGTGGTTAGCGGTTGGTCTCTACAAGTACCTTCAGGGTTTGGCTCTTCGTCAGTGGGCCTGGCTACAGGAGGAGTCTTCTCCTATAGCTTGACATGGATTCTGGCCAAGTTGAGTCAGGCCTTCCTTCCCTATTCGGTTCCTTTCGGTTTCCACTTAATAGACTCATTCACACCTCGATGATCCTTTATACATCCCATAATGAATCTCGGTGGATTCCCACTCCTGCCCAAATTACCAAACATTTACACCTCAACAAACTCTTGCTCATCAATTCAATCACATTCTCACACACCGGCCTGTTGTATCTTCTATGTACACACTCCAACCTTCTTTAACAAACAAGGTATCAAAGGTGCTAATAATAACAATAATAATAATAACAACAACGTCAAGATGCACGTCATATACCTCATATGTAGCACACATCATATACATATGTATATTATATGTAGATATACATATATACGCTGGTAGTTTGCGATGTTCTTAAAAAATAAAATTTGAGTGCTGCATTAAAACTTGTGCTTGTACACATCCTCCACATCACTGTAACTTTGTTTATATATGTTGATGTGTGTATAATTCTACGGATCAAAGATTGATTGACGGCATAATTAATTTTATTGCAAAGTCAGTCCCGAACAATGGGAATTACAATAGCAATTATCCTCTGTTATTTTTACCTTCTCATCATCATCCCTGTAAATAATCATCAACACAAGAGCTATCATCGTTCATTTACAATTATCACCTATCTCCTCCCATCATCTCCTGCTCATCTTTGCTATCATACAGACACATACCACTTATAATAGTGTAGTACTATTTAATGCTATAGTACTTGTATATTATACATATGAAATACATACATACTCATAATTAAGCTTTATATACACTTTAGTAAAGTACATTACACTCGATGAAATAACTATTTAGTATTTATTTACCGACGGAGCAACTTGTCTAAATAGACATTTTTAGTTAAACACTCTATAGGTGTTTCCTTTTACTGAATACAATGTAAGTTATAAATGAGCTTCCATCAATATAGCTGTATTACCAATAAACTTCTAAATTTATTTCAGACGTTAATTTTTCAGGGCGATAATCTCATCGTTGAATCGTAGAAGCAGTATGTACTACAGTGTAGCGGGAAGGACACAAAGAAGGGGGAAATGCTGATATGAGGATGAGGAGTGAATTGCTGGGTTGATAGCCGGCTGGTGGAGATTACATTGATTCGGGTGTGTTTTACGCAGTGTGGGCATTATTAAATGGGAAGGCGGGTAGAGTGCGACATAGAGAGGAGTATATTATAACGTGTAGGCAATTTGAGCTCGGAACCACCAGGGAATATAACTACCCAGTCAGTCAGTCCCACTTGCCCCATTAGAAATGATTGGGGTCAGATGAAATGTCACATCTCATCCTTACCAACTAACAAGCCCATTATATTCACAATCGAATCCACTTCACCCCACAGTGTAACCTCTTAATTACTAAAACTCTGTGTAGATACATTTCCCAAATCATCATTATTATCTCTTGTGATTTGGGGCTGTATGCGGTTGCAGTCGATTAATCTTTGCTCTTTTTATGCATAACTTGAAGCCACTATGGCGTATCTCTGCGCTTATGTATGTACGCTTATGTACTATATAATCATACACACTCTGTATAGGAAGAACATGTATTCCTATGCTTCTGTGTAGGAAGTTCGAGCATTTAATTTGTGCATATATCTGTGACATATAGACTGAGCAGATCATAAATAAACATAGCTAAACTTATAAAGATTGCGCTCATGTACAGATGTGTTATTAAGTACACAGAGCAATAAAGTTCACACACAGTTTTAAATCTCTTGACGACTTTTAGATACTTTTTATATCATTGAGTGTGACAGACGAAAGCAAATGCAGTTTGTTGCCTAGGCATGATTTTTGTTGGAGGATTTTGATTATCAAGCCGAATAAGTAGACTGTCAAAATAAAGGCTTATGAGAGAGCATGTGTGGATGCCGTGGACAATAATAAGTCTCTCGGTCATCAATTTCAAAATGTATTCATTGACTCCACCATGTGTGACAGACATTGCCAGAAGGTGGGTATGTCAAAGGAATGCTTGGAGTAATCACGTATAAGGACGTATGTATATGTATGTATATACTTGTTGACTAGCTCGTACTTCACTTCACTATACTGCTGCTGTGTTGTGTATGCATATATAGTGTATATTATGCAAAATAATAATGATTAACTTTCTGATGTCCGTCCAGTGTGTAAATTGCACGAGCTGTCATTAAACGACTATTTTGTACTTATATGTAAGTATCATGCTCCTAATGTAGATACTCTTACTCATCTACATTATATGATTTAACCACCGAAAATTCCATCATCATTAGGCAATCTATTTTTTTTCACTTTATGTATATAATTATGCTAACGGTCAGGACGTGATAAACTTTACCGTTCGAAAGCGCCATCCTTAACCTTCTTCTTGTTCACAGTTGTGCAGATATCATATTATGTATATTTCACTGTGTAAATCATATTATTATGGTAGTTACTCATAATAGTGCAATCATCATTAAATGTTTTGTATGTACATGAAGAGCGGGAGGTAATTGAACCAGATTTGCTATTTTGAATAAATTTTAAATTTAAAAATATTATTTAGCCATGCAAAACAGTAGTTTCCAAACTTGTTACAGGCAGGATGATTAATTGCGATGGGCAGATAAAGCGAGCAAGGAACTTGATTATCTAGACAGGGACGGGGCCCAGTGCCAAATTCTGGCATATATGTACATCTCCCGAGGAAACTAGTATTAACGATGGTATATTTGTATGCATATTTGGGATTTTTTTACTAAAAATTATTTCTCTCAGGCGTTACGAAAGTACACTATTTAGAATATGTTACACTAAAACAGAATTCAAAATCAAATTAAAATGTTTTCTTCAGTGAAGTATATAAGAGTTCCCATTTAAACTTTCATAATTTTAATGAAAGGAAAGTTTTTACTTCCTTTTACTAAAGTAGTTTAACGGTCATGCCTATAATACTTGGTTTTCTTCCAGAGAATTTAAAACATACAAACGGCAGTACATAATTCGCCTGATTTGGGACGAAACACATTAATATTTACCCAAACAAGAAATCATTCCAGGATGAAATCATATCCGAAACGAAGAAATTGGGTTGCAAAGACTATGCACAAGGGAAGTTAAAGTAGGAGCTGCATGCATGTGAATCTGTTTAAATTTAAAAATAGACTGAGTAAAAATAAAGTATAAAATAACGAGGTAGAAGATTGAGTTGAGTTGGTGGCGTTTCCAGACTTTTTGGGAGCATCTACGTTATATATGTATCTGAGTATCTATCACATGCGGGAAGGTATAAAAAGAGAAAAATCAACTTATTTTATGCGCAAGCCAACTTATATGACATGACATGGTGTAAAAATGATTCGGTCCATTGGTAAATTTTCCTTCCCCGTGAAAAGATACTATAGTAACGCATACTATACATATAAAATATAGTGTGTTCATAGTACAGAAAGAGCACACACACACAGGAGAGAGAAGACAAGGAGAGAAAAAATTTCAGATGGATTTCAACTGTGAATGAACAGACGGATTTTTATGAGTAGAGCTAAACTGAAGGGTCCACTCAGTCAAACCCATCAAATCTAATCGTAAGACAGCCCAGTGAGAGAGAGAGAAAAAAAATGTGGACGTTTAAAAAAGAAATTCAATACTACATACAAGCGTACGCCGAGTCATAAAATATATTTTACTTTCCTCCACTCTGCTCACCTTATTAACTCGAACAAAAATCCATTTATCAATTACATCTCTCACAACTCCGTTCATTTTACACTATTAATTAACTCCATAAATGCTGGGCTTAGTAGTGCCTATACATAAAATAATCATATGCTAGCCAAACCGAAGCCCTATAGGCCTCTTCATTTTTAATACGGTCTGACTTCATTGTGTCTATCTCCTGTATGTGTTTCACATATATAGATAGAACACTATGACGAAATAAATTGAAATTGAAATATATAGTATCTATTTACACTTCTCACACACTGTGGTCCTATAATATAGCATCCTGCGTGTGAAATCGACACCCAGTCTGCTTGTTGTCCGGTGTAAATGTAAGGAAAAGCACGTGTATTGGCAGGGATTTCCGTAGAAAATTGAATTAAGCATGGATTTATTCATTTATTGTCTGTACAGACATTATGTAGACTTGAAGTTTATTAAAAATGTATACGGGAAGTCATTTCCGTTCCGGTACCAAACCAATGCATTTATCCGGCTCAAATGGGCTGAGAATCTTGTTTATTTTGCTACCATAAGCAAAAGTACGCGCAGTACTAAACATGCAAGTATTTACATATATTTATATGTAAAATAAAAATATTAATTTTATAAAGTACTCAACTATAATTTTCTATTCAGGAACTTGTCAAGTATCGAAATTGCATTAATAAAGTAACCACGGCATTAATAAGCAGTTATTTAAATGCGTGGGTGAAAAGAGGAAAAAAGAGCAATTTGAATTGTATGTATTATAACTTTTAACACTTATTTCCACGGAATACAACACCATATTTATGATTTCGACATGATCTCATTTCTTTCGAAACATCGGTATATACTATCATATATGCGTATGACGATTATCCTTTATCATATAAAAGCATACTTCGATACAATTATAACTCCCATCAAGATAAAGATGTGACTTGATTTAATATTCAGCCCATGAAACTGATACATTGACATTGAATCACATTAACATTATTAGTAATATATGCCATTATCGAGACGTTTACTCATTGCCATAAATAAAATTGCCAGCTAATAATTCATCCAAATGTTGAATAACTATATAATTATTATTATTGCCGAATCCATCTCTACTTCTTTAGATGTGTAGCATGAGGTTGGGAATTAATGAAAAATAAATACATCCCATTATGCCGAAACCTCTGCGGCTATATTATACACACACACTTGATCTTTTCCTATCTCCTTATGTATCGCAAAATAAAATATCAAGAGCTCGCATTCTGTCAATCATGCTTCCTGACGTGTTGATGGCTGTATCTTTATATGAAGTCTAACCCGAGTCTTTGTACCTAAAGGTATACATACACTTCCTTATTGATACTATGCGGTTCTGAATCCCTGGAAATTCTCACAAAAACTTGCTAAATGATGAATCCTTTGATCGATTTTTGCCTTAATAATGATAGTCACATTTATGGATTATATCCTTCATAATTTACAAAAAACAGCCACCACATCTTGTCTATCATCACATGCAGTGTGGGTGACATGTTTCCGTCAAGCCAACATCCATACGTATGAGTGTCTGTGTCAAATACGTCTGTTAGTTTGACATCGATAGTCGATTTTTGGCCATAATATTATCAGCTTTGTGTTATTTAATCTTCCGATTATTTCATATTTAATCCTGCACTGGAGCGTCTCAAAAATACAAAAGCAGTTTTGTTAGTTTTTCAAAAGAACATTTATATGGCGATTAAATTTGAGAATTTACATCCAATACATGATAAATCCATCGTATAAAAATAGCAAAACATCAGAAACATTTTATTTAAAACATTTGCTGGTTGGGGTTAATTGTTGGGCTAAACTTCAATATAATAAAAATTAAACATGATTTAACTTTCAATAAGCTAATCACAAGAATTTGATTTATGCACCAATAATTGAACATTAACCTTAGATTTAAGCGTCAACACATGTGCATTTGATTTAAGTTCTGACACATGAGAATTTGATTTAAGCTTCAATAATTGATGAGAAACGTTTGATTTAACTCAAGCTGAAATAAAAAGGCAAAACATTTTATACAAGCTTCAATAATTAATTAAGTAGCACTCTTTTGAAGCTTCAAACATTTGACTTAACCCGTAATAATTAAACACAAACACATTAGATTTAAGCTGCTGCAATAATCGCTTACAGCCTTTAATTCAAGTTTCAATGCCTACCAGGAACGTTTAAAAGTTCATCAATAGCATTCGATTAAAGAATAATAAATGCCTATGATCTTCTACTTCATTGGTCCTGCATACAGAATGACTCGGATCACATATTAAATGCAGTTTAATAATTAAAATACAAGATTCCTTCGGCTTCTAATGTGCAATTCGTATGTGTAAGTACGATTTCACTGGAAATCCATATTATCCAAGATGAATAATCAGACTCATTAATCATCTCGCTCAGTTCCCTTGGCTATTATATACATCTCTGCGCACTTTATGGAGTGGAAAGTATCAAGCTTGTATGATGATGATCTTCTGTGTGACTAATAAAGGAACTGATGACGAAGGGATAAATTCTATCTGTAGTATATGTAATATTAAGTTGCATCAGTATTTGCATACTACGATATAACTTAATAGGCAGATATCTTTAGCATACCTTACACATATTTAGATTAACTATAGTATGTAAGTAACTGTACATCTACGAGTATACAAGACAATGTTAAAACGAAATGCTCTATAATGGAATACAAAGCAAAAGATATGTAGAAGACCGTTCCCCAGAATGGGAAAAACTATAATGTACGCATACCCAGTATAGCATAAAGTTTATGCCTATATGAGATTTACATTTGAAGGATGACGGGAAACAATGAAAGAGGCGACAACGGTCATCAACAATGCTTGTTCAGCTTGTAACATTCAGGGAGAACATAATCAATGAATGTCTTATTCGTCGTCAGCACAGAGCTTGATCTTCCAAATGGAGATGTTTCCGAAGGAAGCTCATCTTGTCTATTGTTGTCGTAATGTCGTTCTTGCCGTTGTTGTTGTTATTGTTGTTATATACCAACGTGTGTAAATACAACAACGAGCTTCATTTTCTCTTGGTAATTATTTACCGGGGTATCTTAACACTTTAACTGTGATATTACTAGAATAAGATGCCTTCCGATTACTATTTCATTTGGTCTTGGTCAATGTTACATCTTTTTCATTATTATCATTTTATTCTAGATGCTCTTATCTTATGGTCATTTAACTATTTCGTATTTATTTTTGTATTTATTTTTGTATTTATTTTTGTATTTATTTTTGTATTTATTTTTGTATTTATTTTTG